>CM062804.1:327873369-328156211 GCA_031772625.1 Pinus tabuliformis | reverse complement strand
TCTAGGAATTGCGTAGCTTTCGCTGCCAAGGTCCAAGCCAGTTCCTCCAAAAAACTACGCAAATCCTGTCTGCTAATCCTCCTTGTAGCCTAGCTATTCCTACAAGAAATTGCACAAATTTTTCTGTCAAGCCCCTACTGCCCACTCATTCCCTAAAATACATAGATTTGGTCTACCCTACCTTCCATAGCCTAGGTTTGTTCCTCACAAAATTGACGCAGTTTTTCCCTCTAGTCGAACCAGACTTTGTGGACAATCTCTATGGACTTGGATTTCCCATATTCATCACCCAGTGACCCTTACGCAGTTTTCATCAATTGCTGGAGCCATCATCCTACCTCGCAACCTTGTTGCCTCTTTGAGTCACCTGCATCTGAAATGATCATGTGTCATGGTAGAATAGGAGGTTTTTCGATTTGATGTCATCTCGTCATGAGTGATTGTAGGTATAAGTACACCAACAAACATGGTGCGAAAACTAATGGGATGAATGAAGGGAGCACATGTAGAAGGACATGTTCACCAATGGATGAATGAACGATGCATTTGAAGAGATGTTCTCGTGAATGAATGATCATGAAAAGATGTGTTCATAGATAGAAGGATGAGCAAACATGCAAGATTTTCTCACGAACTGATGAACGGATGAACTTGCACCTTTATTGAACAGACAAACCTATAAAGCCTTCCAACATACAAGAAAGGAGCAACATGCCAAAGCAACATCAAGCAAAACAATGACCATCGAAGACTCCACACACCTTGCCATGTGGAGATGAAGTGTGACACACCATGAAGACATCCACCACCTAGTTGCACTACAACTCGACATTGCACTCTAGCAGTAACATAGATGTACCAACAATGTCATGTCGAGTCGTGTTATGAGTCACATCATCCACATCTCTACTTTTGGCCATGTTTTCAATCAATGTAATTTAACGTGGAAGTCCAAGAGACCCACTTGTTGTAAAAAGAGTCATGTAAAATTGAAAATTTAGGGAAGTCAAAGAGTCATGAGGGTAGTCAAATAACCACAAGGTCAGTTTCATCCTTGTCTATAAATACCCCCTCATTTGTACATGAAAAGTACTTTTCACCTTATCTCCTCCACATAGCCAAGAGAGTTTGTTATATTTTCTTCGAGGAGTAAGCAGGGGCTCCAACACCCTCATCAAATGAGATTAGTGATGTATGGTTTAACAATGTGTCTTGGAACTTTTTCTTAATTCAGAAGCCTTCTAACAGACCAACATGTTTTCACACTTGTATTGTATATGTTGTAAGACTAATCTTTAACACTTGTAATGCATGTTGCTTGAAATTGTGTTCAACACTTGAACTAATTCACTTTTTGTAATACACATATGTTAATGGAAATGTGTTGTATATGTTGTTAACACTGTCTTTCCCATGTAGACTACTCTCCCATACATCATACATACCTTTCACTAAAAACTTGCTATAACAACTGTTGCACTTGTGCGGACTAATCCACTGAGTTTTATACATGTTATCTTCCCTTGTGTGTTGTGACTGCTACATTCGTGTGGACTGTTCCACCGGAATCTATGCATGTCCTATTGTGTTGTGTGTTCCTATCATAGTTGGACATCTCCCAACCGACTTGGGCTTCACTCTCACCCTCTCTCCCCTATAGTGAAAGAACCATTGACACAAGTAACACTTACACTCACTAGGCACGCGAACCTCACTTCTCGAAGACAAAGAAGACCACTCTCCTGTGCTGACAAGCAAGAGTTGAGGTAGATATTTAAGATAATGGAAATTGGCCATCATACCAGATGGGACTCACACACGAAACAATGTGAGGTCTAGTTGGGACTTCATACCAGGGTTATCCCCTAAATGTTGGCGGGTACAACACCATCAACATTTCAAGCACTAGAAGGAGGAAGCCAGTTGTATACGATTGAATGTCCTATCACACTCATTCATCAACCATCTGGTACAGGCAGTAACTCGCACTCTCTCTCACATACGCGAGACTCTGCAATTGGTTACTCGTCACCCCACGACATAACAAAAAATTCCATATCATGACCTTTGCTTCGTCCATCCCATCACTCGCTAGTTTACGAAAGAAGTTGGACTGATACCAGGCATGCAACATCTTCCATATGCATCAAGAAATCCAAAAGTCACTCCTACAAGGGTTGTTGTATCATTAGTGGAAGAAACAGTGATTTCCACACTTGAAGGTCTTGGAGAAGCTATTGAAGATGGAGAGGGACCTCCATTCTTCTGGCAAGGTGAACAAGACACCCTTATTATCTTGGGATCAGGCTTTAGTATAGGAGGCAAAGTGAAGGCAATAAAAGAGGCAAATGCAGAGATGAACCATTGGACTCAGAGCTGGAACTGTCAGATTGTGAAAGAGAGGAAGAGGACGAAGACGAAGAAGAGATGGTTGACCCAAATCTAGAATGGATGACTTAGGTATTGTTGGCACTCCCGATGTTTTGCACATAACGCCGAAGAAGAAAAAGAGAATGAAAATCAAGTTCAACCATGATAGCATGTTGAAGGTAGAAGATTCATTTGGACAACTTCTACTTGTAGCTACAAACCCTTGAGGTACGGAATGATGACGTACCTTGTAGATTGTTCCCATGTACCTTGGATGATCACGAAGTTGCATGGTGTCACAGCCCTCCACCAGAACTAGGGTGCATTCAAACACATCTTCCTTGAAAATTTTTCTAATGACATGACCCTAGCTATGTTACTGAAAGAATTGGGTAGCCTGAAGATGGAGGCGAAATAAAAGGTAAAAGTATTCAACCAGAGGTTTACACGTATATTGAAAAACTTTCCAATGGACACCAAACCTCATGATTCCATCGCTGTTGATTACTACATGTCCGCACTGCCGACCAACATTCCACAGTTCATCAAGCAAGTTGTGAAACCAACACTCTTGGAAAACTATGAAGATGCTATTGTTGTCAAAAACGACTTGTGCACAATTAGAGTCATTAAGGATGATGAACCAACAAAGGACTCTAGAGACACAAGCAGGGAGTCCCAAGAGATGGCGAGAAAGGGTAGAGACAAGGAAGAAAATGATATTGAAACCCTCACCTGCCTCATCAAGAACTTAACAATGGAAGTGTCTGTGATTAAACAATGGAAAATAGACACATCTGGAAGCAGTCATCTACCTAGACAAAGATAGGGAAGCAACTCATTAGGCAACAACTGGTCTACTCGAAAAAATGTACAGAGCTTCATGTTCAATGTCAATCAGTACGTAGATCCCGAGTTCTATTCATTCCACGAAGAACATCACCCTGAGAACTTCTGTTCGGACTGGAAGTGAGTCACAAACTCGATATACAGTCATACACTCAATGCATAGCACAGTATAGAGGAGTAGCCGGATGATATAAATGATGATGAAGGTATTGCACCTGATGAAGCATCAAGTTTTGGGCATGTGGTGAACGCATATCAGTGCTCACAAGAAATGCTAAAGACAAAAACCGAGAAGCAGCCCCCAAGACAAAATGACCATTACAGTCTTAGGATTAAAGGGGATCGCCTTACACTTGGAGAAGTACAAGAAAAGATGAGACTATTGATGAGGAAGGCTTATCCACCAGCTACCCCAAAGCAGAAAACACAAAATAAGTCTGGGAAGATAGCGACGGGCAAGAGTACTTCCATGAGAAGCAAACTGCAGAACACTCCACTAGAAAATGTGAACATCAGTCTTGTCCCATAAACCTTGGTGAGTATTCCACCTCTAGACTACACAACATTGTAGATGACGTGAAGAAAACTCGAGCAAACATCAGTTTGTTTGAGTTAGCTAAGATCTAGAGTTAGTGAGACATCCTGTTGTGCACATTGCGACTGACAACAATGGACAGCTCAACCTCTACTAGTAAGGGAGAAAGCACACCTCCCTCATCACTTTCTACTGTGCTCAACACACTCCGAATGGTTGAAGCAAACTTAAGTTGCCATCCATTCCTATTATCATTTGAAAATTTTAACTATAATGTTCACAACTGCTTCGTTGATTCTAGCGTGATAGCTAACGTCATGTCGCTTTCTAGTGCGAAAAATATAAATGTACAATGGAGTGAGACATCCGTGTGGATCATCTAACTTGATCGAACATCGGTACCTACCATTGGTGAACTACGAGAAGTGATCCTTTGAATATCTCATGATGGTCAAGTCCACTAATGCATCAACATAGATTTTGTGGAAATACTGGAAGCATACAGTCTACTACTCAGCATAGATTGGTCTAGCAAGCTGGACGAATATTTTTCTACAGACAGGTTGCACATGTGGCTTCCATACAAGGGAAAATGTAACCAAATCTAGGTAGTGTCAGAGAGATATATGAAGCATAATGTCGCTCCCCTTAATGGTGAGAATTAACCATTGGCCTTTGCATAACTCATGTTTGGAAATTACCTCCTAAAAACAAATTGCAGTGTTATACCTACACACCAGCTCCGACCCCACCAAACACGCAATTGGGACTCCTTCCTTGCCCAACTGATGGTGATGAAACATGTACAGTGAATTGTACCAATAGGAGCAGTGGTAGTAGAAATAGTAGTAGCAACAGTACCACATGTCAAATGGTCTATGTACAGACAAGATGTGGTAGATGGATTTTGACGAATCAAAGAAACATGACAACTCAAGGATCGGGTGTATCTAAGTTACCCAAAATAATAGAAAATGCATGAATTCAAGGTGCTTGAAGTCCAAGTGGATAAACAGCGTTGCTGAGTATGAAGCACTCATATTGAGCTTACAAAGGACCATCATCCTCAACATGGCCGCACTCAAAGTGACACTGCACCCCGTGAACAATGTTGATGCTTTCAAGGACATAACAATTGATGAAGGTAAGAATGAGGAGCCCCTGAAAACTGCAGTTGAGGGCAAGAAAGGAAACCTCATTCCCGATGGTGGGGTTCCCTTAACAAGCTCTATGGTTTTCAAAACTTCCATTAAGGGCCAAGAAGTAGCGGAGCCCACAGGACCACCACTTCGAATGAACAGAGCAACCAGGGAACCAATCATGATCCAAAGATAGCCAGTCTCGGTACAAGCTATACACCGCAACAACGACAAGTCTTTGACTGCCTGATCAAACAGTACTAGGATGTGTCTACATGCGTAGATGATGACCTAAGTACACACTTCACCACGCAAGCAATTCAACACGGATATTCTTGGAAAAGGAGGAGACAAGTCGTTGCAGTAAACACCAGGTAAATCACATATGTTTTTTGAAATCCTTATATAGAAAAAATTGACTACATTTTGGGTGATTGGATTACTTGCAAAGTTCGTCATCATACTTGGGTCTCTAATTCAAAATTCCACACATAAGAAATCCAGGAAAATCCTCTTATGCATTGATTTCAGGAACTTGAACCGCTCCCAGAATAAAAAAAACTACCCATTCATCATCCTCATCTGAGCCTATGTTAAGGTAGTATCTGAAGCAGTGGTGTTGTCTTCACTTGAAGGTCTTTTGAAATACCATCAGGTTCTGGTAGAGGAACCTGGTGGATTTATAATTATCAATGAGAAACTTGGCACACACATATGCCATCTATAATCACTTGACGGGAGGGTTGACAACCTTCCTGTCAATGGCCAAAATCTCAAGCGTTACTTAGAGTAGGTTGGGTCATGCCCTGTGCCGTGTAAAAAGTCTGCTTACTGCTTGTTGCTTTCATCTTCTTTGCTTTGCTTACTATGTTTGTTTTCATTTTTCTCGTTTTGCTTGCTCTTTTTATTTACATTCGTTTTGTTTGCTTGATATATTACTATTTTTGTTTCCAGAAATAAGGCTGCCAACTACTACGTTTTGGCTTTTGAATAGAGTATGTGGCTGAAATTTGAAGAGACTTATGACACTGCAACACTTGGTCAGTCTTGTGCCCATATTCTATGTGCATGGTTATAACCTTCGACTGATGAAGTATTGACAGAAAATACGAACCGTCTGCAAGGGAAATTTTGGTCCAACCATGAACCTGTGTCCACACTAGGGAGCCCCATGCCTATACTCAACCTTCTTCTGCTCTGTGTGTTCAAGCTCATCCAACTAGTAGAAACAGAGAAGGGGAAATCTAAACAAGCAAACCTATGTGAGAGGTATTACATGCTTCTCTAAAGGAACAACCTCTTATGCTCTCAATAAGTCGGGATCCCTCTTCCGCCCCAAAAATAAATAAGTGCCTATGCACAGTCCTCTTGAAAAATAAAAGGCGAAAGAAGAGAAAGGCTTCTTGCACAGAGAGGTTAAGCATGCAACTCTAATGGTGTACCAATCAGGCTCGCTGGTAGTGGAGCAATGTGTGTGTTCCTGTGTGACTCCACCAGGGTACTGTTCAGGCTTGCTAGTAGTGGATCAACACCAGAGACGAAAACTTATACTTTGAAACTTTTCAACCTGCAAGCTAAAATACCTGTCCCAAATCTGAAACACTGCGATCAAGCTGAACTTTTGATTGTGTTTGACTGAGTTGGAAAGAGGTGAACCGTGTATGTCCATGGGGTAAGTGGGGAAGCCAAAGTAACCCGCCCAAGGATTCAATACTCCCTAAAAGACTAAGGCCCTGTGCTCTTAATGAACAAAAACAGAGAAGCTAGAGTTCTAGCAGTGTGTCGCCAAGTGTTGTAGCGGCTGCAACCACCCTCCAAAATTTTGGCCTACACCCAAATTCAGAGCCTCCCTTGAGATTTTCACTTAATGGTTGCATACACTCGGGTTCACTGCATGAGCTCATGCGAGCCTTCGCACCTGGCTGTCTTGTTGATTCCACCAATGTTCTTACATTTTGATGTCAATGTCATGCTTGTGACCATGTTCTGGTCATGCTCAAGGTCTTCGCTTTGTGTGTACATGTTATGTTTGCTACGAAAACATCTGTCACACCCACACACAGAGTCACATTCACTATCACACAAGTGTTGTCACAGTTGATCAACAATCAATCACGAGTGTTTCACTTGTCGCTTGCACCATTGGTCAGTTATGTTGAAGATGTGTGTTTGGATGGTTTGAGTCATCTCGTCGTCAAGTCATGTGGGTGTGTGTTTGTAAGATCACATTTGGATCATTCACTCATTCACACACTTAGTCATTTTGCTGAAGTTCTGATGAATGGAATCCACTCTGATAGTTGGACCATCACCTTGCCATGGACTCGCTCGACTGTCACCCAGAACAAAACAAAAGCACCAAGAAAGTCATTTCAAGTTGCGCAGCCTGCAAGCAATTAAATCAACCTTCATGCTGGCCACCCAAAGAGTTGGACCCAACATCCACCCCAGGACTAACTCCCCTAAAAAATTGCGAAGAGGCTGCCAACCTTATTCGATGTACTGACTGAGGAAATTGCACAGACAAGTCAGACAAACACCCAGTACCCATCCCTGTCTCCCTCAGAAAATTGTGCAGTTTTTCCTCCCCACAGTTGACTAGCTAAAAATCAAGAAAATTGCATAGTTTTCTGGAGCAGGCCCTCTGTTGCCTAGCAGTCCACTCAGCTCATAAATTGCGTAGAGATGATAAGTAGGTCAACCTTCCAGCATTAATGAAATTTCTCTTGCCAGAAGCTCCCAGCAGTAGATTGCTAGTTCCCTCCAAGAATTGCATAGTTTCTACTGCCAAGATCTGAACAGTTGACTGCCAGTTCCCTCTAGGAATTGCACAGTTTCTACTACCAATGACCCAGCAGCTAGCTACCAGTTCCCTCTAGGAATTGCATAGTTTTGGCTACCAGGATCCTGGTCAGTTCCTCCAAAAAACTACGCAAATCTTACCTGCCAATCCTCCTTGCATCTCGGCCTGTTCCTCCAAGAAATTTTGTAAATTTTTCTGTCAAGCCCCTACTACCCTCTCGTTCCAGAAAATGCACAGATTTGGTCTACCCTGCCTTCCCGCAACCTCGATTGTTCCTCCCAAAATTTGTGTAGTTTTTCCCTCCATCTGAGAAAGACCTCATAGACAGTCATTATCGACTTGGATTTTCCATCTTCATCACTCAATGACCCTTACGCAATTTTCATCAACAATGCCTGGAGCCATCATCCTGTGTTTCAAACTTATTACCTTTCCTAGTCACCTGCACCAAAACGATCATGTGTCATGGTATTCTATGAGCATTTTTTATTTTCTGTCATCTCGTCATGAGTGACTGCAAGTACAGGTACATCAACAAACATGGCACGACAATGAATGTGATGAATGAAGGGAGCACATGCAGAAGGGCAAGTTCACCAACAGACGAACAAACGATGCATGTGAAGAGATGTTCTCATAAACAGATGATCATGCAAAGATGTGTTTGCAGATGGATGAACGAGAAAACATGCAAGATGTGCTCATAGATAGACGAATGGATGAACATGCACCTTTCTCGAACAAATGAACCTGTGAAGCCTTCTAATATACAAGCAAGGAGAAATATGCCAAAGCAACATCACGTGAACCAATGACCATAGAAGACTCTGCACACCTTGCCATGCAGAGGTGAAGATGTGACACACCATGAAGACATCCACCAACCAATAGCACTGCAACTCAACATGCACTCCAACAGCAGCATAGATGTACCATCACTATCATGTCGAGTCATGTCATCCACATCTCTATTGTGGGCCATTTTTTCACTCAATGTAATTTAACGTGTAAGTCCAAGACACCCACTTGTTGTACAAAGAGTCATGTAAAGTCGAAAAGTCAAGGAAGTCAAATAGTCATGACGGTAGTCGAACATCCACAAGGGTCAGTTTCACCCTTGTCTACAAATACCCCCTCATTTGTACATGAAAAGCACTTTTCACCTTAGCTCCTCCCAGATAGCCAAGAGAGTCTGTTATCTTTTCTTTGAGGTGTAAGCAGTGGCTCCAATGCCCCTAACACGGGTTTAGTTATGTATGGTGTAATGATGTGTCTTGGAACTTTTGCTTAATTTAGAAGCCTGCTAATAGGACAACATTTTTTCACACATGTATTGTATCTATTGTAAGACTAATATTTAACACTTGTAATGCATCTTGTTTGAACCTGTGCTCAACACTTGAACTAATTCACTTGTTGTAATACACATACGTTAATGGAAATGTGTTGTATATGTTGTTAACACTATCTCGCTCGTGTAGAATACTCTCCCAGACATCAGATAGACCTTTCACATAAAACTTGCTATAAAAATTGTCACACTTGTGCAAACTAATCTGCTAAGTGTTATATGTGTTATCTTCCCTTGTGTATTGTGATTTCCGCATCGGTGTGGACCGTTCCGCTGGAAATTGTGCATGTCTTGTTGTGTTGTGTATTCCTGGCAGAGTTGGGACTTCTCCCAACTGACTTGGGGCTCACTCTCACTCTCACTCCCTCTACATTAGAAGAACCATTGTTAGAAGTAACACTTACACTCACCAGGCACACGGACCTCACTTCTTGAAGACAAAGAAGACCACTCTCATGTGCTAACAAGCAAGAGGTTAGGCAGATCTTTACGATAATGGCAACCGGGCCATCATACTAAATGGGACTCCCACACCAAATAGTGTGAGGTCTATTTGGGACTTTATACCGGGGTGATCCCCTGAATGTTGGTGGGTCCAACACCGTCAACACTTTTCTATGCAGTAGATGATTTTGATGTTACCCATTCATATTTGAATAGTTAAGGTGAGGATAGATGTGAAAAAAATTTAGTCCTTCAAGCTCAACTAGAGTCAACCATGGTGGTAATAGATACATTAACTATTGAAATAGAAAGGCTAACAAATGTGAATAGGGATGAAGGAAAATTATTGGATATATTTTTTATTTCAAATATGTTGAGATGAAAGAATAAATCATTAGTTTGAAGACCCAAAAATAAGAAGCTAAAATAATTGAAGATGTGATGGGAAGAAAATTGAAAGAGAGAGAATCAATGTGAAAATGTTGAGGCTTAAATTATAACAATGAGAAAACAACTAGAACAAAAAAATAGTGAGCTAAAATTGGAGAAAAGCACCAACATCTTGGGCAACATCCTTAGCAGCAAAAGATCCCCCTTGATCAAATCCGATATTGGCTTTCATAAGGGAGAATCTAGTTCATAGACACATGAAAATAATTATGCAACACCTAAAAAGCCTATATAAGCAAACAATAACAACATGAGCAACAAAAGAGGAACCAAGTAACAGAACTAGCACCCAAGGAAATAAATCAAGAAGATCACCTTTATCAAGAATACTATTCTCTCTAAGCAATGAATAAGGAAACTTTCAAAGGAGAAAAAAAAAATTATCCTTTGATATATTACGTTGAATGTTATATATGTCATAATTTTGGACCTGTTACAACTAGTTGTAGAAGAAAAATGTTCATATATTACCGATAGAATATGTAGTAGATTCGGTAGCATAGGAGATATTTATCTATCAAGGATACAAATACATTTCATGGTTATCTTTTTTCTTGTAACTTTTTGGTCCATAGTGCAGTTGATTGCAAATCTCATGCATGTAGTAGAAGTATGGTCAATACAAGGCAGAGATATAATGTGAACAACATATTGTTTTATCCTCTTGCGTCATATGTCAGTAATGTGAGATTCTTTACTTGTGACAATCTTGGTCACATGGCTAGAGAATGTAGGTTTTCTAGTTCTTTAAAGAAAAACAGGAAAAAGGATGAGCTTATTTAGAGTAGGCCTAGCAGAAAGCCAAAGGAGAATGTGCATATAAGAATGCAACCCACCAAAGTATGGAGAAGGAAAGAGGAGTATAAAGTGAAGTGTGGTATTTCTCTATGCATGTTTGAAGAAGAAGAAAGATGGTACATAGACAAGATTAGATTCCTCTTCATGAAGAAAACCAAAGGTGGACATGTCATTCTTGAAGATAATGCACGAGAAAAATTGTCGGGAAAATGTAAGGCCAAACTTGGTGATAAGAAGGAAAATGCAACTGTTGTTTTGCTAATTGAAGGTTTGAAGCATAACATCTTGACTCTGAGTCATATGGATTATGGAGGAAAGGAAGTCATATTCAAATCCTAAAGCTACAACATCTGAAAACAAGGGTCAAAGATACTGATGGTGAGAGGAATCAAGAACCCAAAAAATGTGTAGATGCTAAAAGGAGGAGAAGGTAAAAGTAAGAGGGTAAAAACAATCTCTTCTTCTTCAGATTATGAGTAAGAGAATATAGTACCCATTACTCTCATATTTATTCACAAGAAGACTACAAAAGAGAAATGTGGGGTGCATGGTCTTATGAGGAGCATATGGCAGAATGGGAAGCATGAACAAGGTATCAAGAGGAGTTGTAGTAGAAGCATGGTGTGGTAGAGAGCCTAAACTAAAAAATAGGTTCTTACGATCAGCAAGACGATTAGAAAGTACATGATCTTAGGTGGAGTTATGCATGGAGTTAGGGTTTCAAGGGTTACATATTATTTTACACTATTTTCACTTCATTTTCCTGTAGCAAATGCATACGATGTAATATTGGGTGAAAAGAATATCTTTTACCATGTATGTGCTTGTTCATCATCAGGAAATTTGGTTAGGTAACCCTTGTCTTTATGCATATATAAGAGAGAGCCATTTGGCTTAGTCATGCATTGAAGGAAGTCACTTTGTTTCATCCATATATGTATTTTTTAGTGCATTGATATGGACCCATATTATCACTATTTAGCCCTGTATATCATTGTTTCTCATTTGGTAATGCTTATTGTGAAGTCCTTGGTTTGGTTTGAGGAATCTCTTGCATGTTGCAAGGAGGTATGAAGAGAAGCAATAAGAAACAACCATGAAGAGTTTTGTATATGCAAAGAAAATGTCCAGGGGGATCATGTTTAGAAATAGGAAGGTCATTGTTGGCATTTTTGTATGATTAATGTCCCATTTCTTGTAAGAATTATAAGTGTGAGAAACCATTCTTGTTTTATTTCTAATGCATGTATTGCAGATGTGTTGTAGTTGATTATGCTTCTTCAGAAAACCTAATGCTAGCTTGGTATTCTAGGAGAGATTGGGACACCCTTTGCATTGACATTAAAGGAGGAGAATGATAGTAGCCAACCATCAAAGAATTAAGGCCAATAACGAAAATTAGTTGGTCATGTTGTTGTGGTGTTTCCATCAATGCCAAAGGGGGAGATTGTTGGTAGCATGGTGATGGAGTTGATGTCAATAGTAAGTCAACTTGTGAGTTGGCATTGGTGACAAATAGTTGTGGGAGATTTACATGGTTTGGTTGAAGTATTAAGATGTTTTGGAGTTTCATAGATTCTTAGAAGAAGGTTTTTAGATAGATTGAAGCAATAATTGCATATCTAGGTGAAGATTTTTTAGCTTTCCCTAATTTAGGGTGTGGACACTAATTAAGAATTGGAAATTAGTGGGCGTTGTTTTGAAAGCCTATATTTCCAATGCAAAACCCATGGACACAACCAAGGATATCATGCATAACGCATGGACATGTCTTGTAGGATGCAAAAAGAAACCTCGGGCTTTTACCAGTGAATTTTCCCATGGTTTTGAAGTGAGGTGATCTAGTCTTTTACATAGTGATTGATTTGGTCATCAATGAGAAAAAAAACATCATTAGTAATATAATCTTGTATTTAATGTGGTTGACTTGATCATTATTATTCAATCACATTTTGATCCTTTGATCGAGTCATTAAATAAGTGTAGTTTCATTGTTATTGGCATTGATGTGGTAAAGTGCTTTGGGTAATTGTTTTAAATGGTATTGGTCGTGATCTAAATAAAGTTACACAATCAGTGAAATGGAGCCATCAATATGTTATTCTACGCAATGTTGATGTTTTGGTACGAATTGAATTGGTCTTTGATTGATTTGGTCTTGAAAGGAAAAGTGGAATGAAACGAATGTTTCAGGTTAATGCATTGATGAGGTCATATTAATTATTTAGGAAATGATTTTAAAATTCCAATGCTATGAAACGATTAGAGTTTAGACATGTTGTGCTCTTATGTAATTTAAAAAGTGTATAACCTATGATGGAATGTGAATTGGTATTATTGTAGCTACTAATATGTAAATTTGTGTTTATTGGATCATGTGCATAATATAGTATGCATGAGTGTGTATGAATTGATTTGGTATATTGGTTCAATCCGATTGGAGCAATGATTTGATTTGAATTATGGTTATGTGTATTTTCAAAGAATATATGGTTATGTGTTTGACCTGCCTTATGCACAATGCAATTTTGGAGGCTAAATGAGTAATGCAGTGTGAGTCATGGAACATTTAGGGTGTCAATGATACTTACGAGTGTGCACATGACCTTGAGTAATATCTATAATTTGTATCTATTCATGACATCTAAAATTGATGTAATGTGGTTATAGCTTCTTGGTGAATGAACTTGAGTGTAAGGAGTAGTAAATGTTGTGTCATTTGATGTTGTTGTAGTGCATGTAAATTGTGTGTGGAGACGAAGCTATAACGTGAGTAGTGCTTATAACCAGAGACAATGATATGTTTGATAGAGAGCTAGTCTTGTTTACAATGGATAGAAGTTGTTGAAGTTTAGATTTTAAATTGCTTGTTTTTACAAAGAGTTGGTATGTTTTTCTGGCTGTTGTGTAATATAAATTGCCAATATATGTTGTGAATACAATTTGGTTGAGTGAATATGTATATGCTACGATTGGAAATGTCTTACTAATGCTTGCTATGGAGAACACAATGTAGCTATACTAATGATAATGATTTTGCAGGGCCAATTATGAAATTCTTGTGATCATGTTTCTAGGTTGTTGTTGTTCATGCATTGTTATGATAGTTTATATTTCCATGTAATACGCAACTACTAGTATTGTATTGTAGACGTTATGATAATATTAGTTGAGATATGTTGTTGGTTCTAGAGAGGCATTACTTGATTCATGTTGTTTTTATATTAGATTGGTATACGTAAGAGGTTTTTTAGAGAATTTGAAGGTGTGGCATTGCTAGGGCCTATTGTATGAGAATTTTTTATGTTGAGCAACATTAGTATGCATGGCTGAGCTAGTATGATTACATTGGTATGCTAATATGGTTTAAGCATGGGAATGTTGGCAATGATGATGTAGTTATTGGTGTAGTTGTTATGTTGGAGTGATTAATGGTTGAAATTGATGTCAACATGGGCATGTATTACAGATGATTGTCTTGTAGGTGGTTTAAGCTTTGATATATGGTTTGTGGCTTGTTATAGATGGATTTGTTGGTTTGTGCCACTGGTTGTAGATTTTTTATTTTTGTAGATGAGTTCAATTGGTTTACGTTAGATGTTTTCAATTTGAGTTGTTTTAAGTTTTGTTTGAGAATTTTCTCTAGTTTCCTTTTGCATCTTGCATATTTCATGAGTAGAGCATTACCATGGTACATGTATTCTTGGTATTAGCATTACCATGGTATTAGTATGTGTGTGGAGTAGGTTGGCATGTGATATTGGATTGGTGAATATAGTCTTGGTATTGACATAACCATGGTATTTTCCCATGGTAATGTTTTGGAGGTTACCATGGTATAGGAGTCTGTGGTATTCACATAACCATGGTATTTACTTGTGATATTGACTTGGAGATTACCATGGTATAGGGGTTCGTGGCATTAGAATAACCATGCTATTTACTCATGGTATTGACTTGAAGATTACCATGGTATAGGGGTCCATCGGATTGACATAACCATGGTATTTACTCGTGGTATTGACTTGGATATTACCATAGTACCAATGTACGTGGTATTGGAATAACCATGGTACTTATCTATGGTATTTAATTGAATATTACCATGTTACAGGGGACCTAGGTATTGACATAAAATTGGTATTTTCTCATGGTACTGGTTTGGAGATAATTGAGGATACTTTGGCATATACTAAAAAGAAAAAAAAGTATTGAGTTGTTTTTCCTTTTTGGTGATGGTTGAGTGAGTAGCTGTTAGGTCCCTATAATACTAGTGATTACCCCATTACTATTGTAGTTATATCCCTTATTAATATTGTTGTGCCCCTATTGTCCCCATATTGTTATTACTGTGCCCCATAGAATCCCTCTATTGTTATTTTTGTGGCTTTATATTATTATTGTTAGGTCGACTGGGTTATATTGTGACTCCTTAGACTCCTATATATAGAAAGGAGGTTTTGTCATTTGAATCATCAAAGAATCATTCATTTGTGTAATGTAAAGGAGGTTTCCCCCACGAAGAGGCTGAATTCTAAGAAGTTGATCTATCTTTTCTCTTTTTGTGAGCTGGTTTCATAACATTTGGTATCAGGGCTTTGGATTCTAAGGTTTCGCTGCTCCAAATAGGTCATCGTGGAATTTTCACTATAACTTTTTTCTGCAACGTTTCAGAAGAGAAAAAAAAAACCCATTTGAGAAGAAATCACACTAAACCTTGGGTCCAAATTTTAGAGCTTTTCGTGCTATATTTGCGGAGATATGATCTGAGGAAGTTGGTCTTTGTGTAGACTCCTGAATTACATTCCAAATAGGTGACCTGGGGAAAAACGTCATAACTTTCTCTCTGAGCATTGGATTGAAGTTTCATAAGAAGGTACAAAAATAGGATGGACTGCAGTTTCTTGTATATATTTTTTAGAGCCAAAGGTCGAAATAGGGACACGTGGCATGTCGTACAAGTTCGCTTTACTGAACTAGTCCATAATCAGGTCACTATGGGAGATTTGGCATAAATCTTCCTTGGAAAATCCAATTTGTATCAGACTGGTGGCATTGGAAAGAGGACACAGAGGGATACTTTAATTCACAATTTCAGAACTAGATGATCCAAAATTACAGAGATATATCAGAGGCAATATCGAGCTCCTACAAAGTGAAAAAAGGTGTGTAGATTTTTTTAAATTTTTGCTTAAGCTTGGTTTGAAAAATTATTTTGAAAGAATTCAAAGGGCATAGTAGAGCATTATTATCGGTAACTGATGCCCCGAGGAAAGAAAATGCGAACACCTAGTAAGAAACCTGAAAGCTCTAGCATGACTCATGAAGAAGAGGAAGAAATGCTACATGATATATCAAAATTACAAGACCCAGTGCAACAAATGTCACTCCCACAAAAGCTAATAGAAGCTAAGATAAATGGCGTGGAATATAAGAGAAAGGGAATGGAAGCTAAGATGGACGATTTGAAGATAGATTGGAAGAGAGACATGGCAGATTTGAAGACATATTTGAAGAAAAACATGGCATATTTTGAGACAGATCTAACAAATTTTCTACAAGAAATACTTACAAATGGTGAAAGGGTAGTAAAGGAAACTCAGGATATGAACAAAAGAAATTTTAATCATGATTTCATAGACTCTAATGTTGAATCGAAGACCTGCCATATTCCAAAAATCGATATGAGGAAATTTGATGGCAAGGATCCCGCAACATGGATATTACAGATGGAACAATTTTTCGATCTCAATAATGTGCAAAACACACAAAAGGTACACATTGCAGCTTTATGTTTGGAACCAAATCAGTTTGTATGGTATCAATGGCTTTGCTCTCATAAACAAATTATCACTTGGGCAATTTTTACAGAAGAATTGACAGCACATTATGAGGATACAAAAGGCAACACTTTTTTTAGCCAATTGATAAGTCTCAAACAAAAGGGTTCAATAATGGAGCACATTGAAGAGTTCCAAAAATTGAACATAAGGGTAAAAAATATTCCAGAGGAGCATAGGATTGATGTGTTCATAGGGAATTTAAAGGATAATATCTAGCATGATTTTCGCCTTTGGGAACCTGATTCATTAGAGAAGGCATTCAGGTTAGCAAGAAAAATGGAAAGCAAAATTATGGCAACCAGGAAGCATACCACTCACAACTATAAAGATGGAAGTTTTGTTGCCCCTAGTCTTCCACAACCTATAAGGTTGACACCACAACAATTGGAAGAAAAAAGAGAAAAAGGGCTTTGTTACAGTTGTGATAGCAAATACACTAAAGGTCATAAGTGTGCTGAGAAGAAATTATTCTACATAGATTGTGAAGAGGAAGAAGAAAAGGAGCAAGAAAGGTCAAAAGAAGAGGATATACTCCAGGAACAAAGCCTAGATAAAGAAGAAATGAATCTGACCATATCTTGTAATGCATTGGTGGGAATTACCACTCCTCAAACCATCGAGATAGAAGGACAAATCAAGAAGAAAAAGGTAATAGTGTTGATTGATTCAGGAAGTACCCATAATTTTATTCATTGTAAGGTAGCAAAAAAATTGAATTGCTTCCTATATCCAGCACCAGAGTGTCAAGTGATGGTTGCAAATGGAGGAACAATAAATTTCTCTGGAAAGTGCCATAATATCAAGTTATCCATGGGAGAATATGTATTGACTAGCCCAATGCTTTCCATTCCAATGGGAGGTGCTGATGTTGTACTAGGAGTCTAATGGCTACAATCCTTGGGTACAATAGCTTTTAATTTTCAAGAACTTTTCATGAAATTTTCTGTGGAAGGAAAGGAAGTTGAATTAAGGGGTATTGCAAGGAAATCGAGAAAGATAATCAGCTCTAACAGTATGACAAAGCTTCTAAAAAAGGAACAAAGAGGTGTAATTGCACAATTATGTTCGCTAGATGTTTCCACATCAAAATCATCTATTTCTCGAGATCTCCAAAAAGTCTTGGACAATCATTCCAAGGTATTTGAGACTCCCAAAGGTCTCCCACCTATTCATTATCATGATCATGATATTCATCTGATTCCAGGAAGTGTTCCTCCAAACATCAGGCTGTACAGATATCCCTATGCCCAAAAGAGTGAAATTGAACGTATGGTTGCAAAAATGCTAGAGGCTGGTATAATTCAACCTAGTCAAAGTTCTTTCTCTGCTCCAGTAGTATTGGTGCACAAGAAGGTTGGATCATGGCACATGTGTCTAGATTATAGGGAGCTCAAAAAGCTCACTATTAAAGATAAGTTTCCCATTCCTGTCATTGATGAATTACTGGATGAATTGCATGGATCAATTTACTTCACCAAGTTGGATCTTCGTTCAGGATATCATCAAATCAAAATGAATACTAAAGACATTCCGAAAACAACATTTAGAACTCATGAGGGTCATTATGAATTTTTGGTCATGCCTTTTGGCCTTACCAATGCACCTTCTACATTTCAAGGTTTGATGAATTCCATTTTCAAACTCTTCCTTAGAAAATTTGTGTTAGTATTTTTTGATGATATACTAATCTATAGCAAGTCTTGGAAGGATCATGTTGAACATGTTGACAGGGTGCTACAACTATTGGAGGAGAAACAATTATATGCAAAAAGATCCAAATGTTTCTTTGGAGTACAAGAGGTGGAATATCTGGGTCATATTGTATCTCATGAAGGAGTTAAGGTAGACCCTAGCAAAATTAAAGCCATTAAGGAATGGAAAATCCCCACATCCATAAAGCATATGCCAGGATTTCTCGGGTTAACAGGGTATTATTGCAAGTTTGTAAAGAATTATGGGAGAATAGCAGCACCTCTAACAACATTATTGAAGAAAGATGCATTTTCATGGACTCCAGAAGCAACAAAGGCCTTCGAACATCTTAAAGAGGCAATGTGCCAAGCACTGGTCTTAGCTACACCGGACTTCACAAAAACCTTTATTGTAGAATGTGATGCTTCAGGAAATGGAATTGGTGCTGTTTTAATGCAAGATGAAATACCCTTTGCTTTTGAAAGTCATCCAATCAAGGGAAAGTTTTACACAAAGCTATTTATGATAAGGAAATGTTGGAAATACTACATGCACTTAAGAAATGGTGACCCTACCTAATGGGAAGACACTTCAAGGTAAAATTGGATCATGATAGCCTTAAATACTTTTTAGAACAAATATTATCCTCTGAAGAGAAGCAAAAGTGGGTCACAAAGATGTTTGGTTATGACTTTGAAATCATCTACAAAAAAGGGAAGCAAAATGTGGTGGCAGATCCACTCTCAAGAAAGGATGAGGATGTGGAAGCATTGTCGTGCGCCATTTCTATTATCCAAATAGATTGGATAAATGAAGCAAGGTATCAATGGAAGAATGATGAAGAAGTGTGGGCACTTATTCAAAAGTTACAAGAAGATTCCAGTACATCTGATACATTTAGCTGGAAAAATGATTCGTTATGGTACAAAGATCGCTTATACCTTTGTAAGAATTCCCAACTCAAACAAAAGATTCTTATGGAATTGCACACTTCTCCCTTAGGAGGGCACTCAGGATTTTTAAAGACTTACCACAGGGTTAAGAAGGAATTTTTTTGGGATGGCCTTAAATTGGATATTCAAAATTTTGTGGAAGAATGTTTGATTTGCCAACAAAATAAATTTGAAACAATTAAGACCCCGGGTCTATTACAACCTTTATCCATTCCAAGCCAACGTTGGGAGGAGGTTTCAATGGATTTTATCACAGGTTTACCCAAGTCTGAGGGAAAGAGTGTCATCATGGTGGTAGTTGATAAACTTAACAAGTATGCACACTTTTGTGCATTATCACATCCATTTAAAGCCAGTACAGTTTTTACTGCATTTATGGAAACAATTCAAAAGCTACATGGAAACCCAAATATTATTGTAAGTGACAGAGATCCCATTTTCAATAGAAATTTTTGGACAAAATTATTTTCTTGTCTCGATACTCAGTTAGCTCATAGCTCATCTTATCATCCTTAATCTGATGGGCAAACTGAGATAGTAAACAAATGTTTGGAATGATATCTTCGTTGCTTTGTATCTGATGAACAAACACAATGGGTCAAATGGTTGCCTCTGGCTGAATGGTGGTATAACACTTCCTTCCATACAACAACAAAAATGGCCCCATTTATGGCACTTTATGGATATCAGCCACCATCAATCACATCATATTTAAGAGAAAATTCTAAGGTTCAAGCAGTGGAACATCACATCGAGCGTCAACAACAAGTCCTCCAACTCTTAAAGGATAACCTCATGTTGGCGTAGAATAGAATGAAACAACAGGTAGATCAACATCGCGGTGAAAGAAGTTTTGATGTAGGTGATTGGGTATTCCTACGGCTATAACCATATAAACAAAAAATCTCTCAAGCAAGCTAAGAAGGATAATAAATTATCACCAAAGTATTATGGTCTGTACAAGGTGTTGCAAAAGATTGGTACTATGGCATACAAATTAGAGCTTCCTGCAGCTTCTCGAGTGCACCCAGTTGTCCATGTTCCATGTTTAAAGAAGATTATAGGCGACAAGCTCCCAGTTTAATCAATATTTCCATAACTTGACGAGGAAGGAAAAATTATATCAGAACCGGAAGCAGTCACAAAAACAAGAACTCGATAGCTATGAAATCGATCAACTTCAGAGTATCTCATCAAGTGGAAGAACTTATATGCTAAAGATTCCACATGGGAGGATGAGAATTTTATATAGAAGCATCAAGAACTACTCAAGCGTTGAGGACAACACTTTTTTGAAGGAGAGGGGCATGTTAGGTCCCTATAATACTAGTGATTACCCCATTACTATTGTAGTTATATCCCTTATTAATATTGTTGTGCCCCTATTGTCCCAGTATTGTTATTACTGTGCCCCATAGAACCCCTCTATTGTTATTTTTGTGCCTTTATATTATTATTGTTAGGTCGGCTGGGTTATATTGTGACTGCTTAGACTCCTATATATAGAAACAAGGTTTTGTCATTTGAATCATCAAAGAATCATTCATTTGTATAATGTAAATGAGGTTACCCCCTTGAAGAGACTGAATTCTAAGGCGTTGATCTATCTTTTCTATCTTTTTTGTGAGCTGGTTTCATAACAGTAGCAAAGAGTGTGTGCGAAAGAAGAATATTTTGTGCAGGTTGTGTAGGGAATTTGGTAGAAAATATGCAACAATTTATATTAGTAGTAAATGGAAGCAAAATCTAATTTAGTCATAATTTTATCCAGAAGTATGGTGATGGAGTAAGGAATGATTGTAAATAATTTCCTATATGATTTCTCATTATATTTCCATTAGATGTTTTTTTTTTATGTAGCATATATTATTTATGCGATTTTTGCAGTGATTAAGTGAGGTGTAGTAGAATTGTTCAAGGTGATTGTTGTATTTGTTTTGAGCCTATATTTCTAGAGCTTGTTGTGTTATTCTAGTTGAGCAGTTCAGAATGAATCCAGTTTGAAAATGAATGAAAAGAGGGTCACTGTTGATTCAAATTATACTTGTATAATTTGTCAGTAAGAATTTTCAACCCAGGGAGGTAAACTCGTGAGGTTCCATGCAAGTATATGCAGGCTGACTACCTTGAGTGCGGTATCATTACAGGAAAACAACAAATGTCCCTTTTTGAATCAACAATGTTGCAGCAAAGCCATTGAGCTATATATAACACTCCTCTTTATAGCACTGTTGACTTGCTGATTATTTATCAGAAAGAAGGTGAAGGATCACTCAACAACTAATCATGCATGCTTTTTTTATTGAAAAAGTGTTGTTACAACAATAGAAATGAAGGGTATATAATAGCCCTTGACAACTTATTTTGCTGACAATCATGGGAGAAATAGATAAATAAAAACAATCATACGGTAATCGTGAAATCATAACAGTGTTGGCCAACAAATGAAATCATCAGTCTACACTATCACAATCCAACATAGAGTAATGACTGCAAGGAATACAAAAAGGTTACATTAGCTATTGCAGGAAATCTACTGCACATTGAAATAAAAAATCATTATAACTATATTACAGGAAATGGTTTGTTACATAAACAAAAAGGAAATCATATCATTCACACACTGTTATTACAAAGAAAAGTAAATGCATTAATAAACATGACATAAATTGTACATACATTTAAAATACACTGGAGCTGTGAGTGAAGGGGGCCCTCCTTCACTCACAACTCCTTCAAACACGAAAGAGTTTCTTACAACAGAATGTCGAACATGAACGATATACTTTCTTATAAAATAAAATTTGATACATAAAGAGACTGAATGTTGGGATAGTCACACTTCGTCTTCTGATAGCGTCTGATACTGTCTAACTTTTCAAAAGCAAATGAGACTGTGTTTATACAATTTCCCACAGCCATATTAGGCTGGAAATAACAAATGTAATCTCAGCCTCTAACTGATTAATCCCTAAGATCGAATGTATAGCAAAACAAAATAGTAATTTTTGGGCATACAGCCATCATCATAACATAATGTTCTTTGTTTAGTCTAATTCATGACTACAATAATGAATTTAGACTATTTGGTTATATGGCTATAGTTGTAGTTTGAAATTAGTGGAGGCACTGCGGGAATTAGAGTATCTGCTGGATCCCGGAATTCATACATGATTCTTGGAGGTAGACAACATCTGCAGGATTTGTGGCTTTTGAAACCTGTAAGAAATTCTTAGTCATGTTATAACAAAAAGAAAAAAGATAAAAGCAAAAACAATTAGGAGGAGACTCAAATGCAGGTAAAAATTGACATTTAAAAATGTTTCATCATACCTTTAAGCCTCGATATCCTGTTTAGCCAAAAAACAGAAAATATGGAGGGCTAGGTATAATAAGATGGAAAAAAAGGTGTCAAAATGGGGAAATAGGGTAGGATATTATCAGAAAAATGATGGTAATCTCTGAACTCAACAGTCACATAGAAGAGTGGACTAGGGGCTTTGGCTAATTTAGTACATAGAACATATTTCTTCACGTGTCCAATCAGATTTGTGTGAGGCTCGTTGGTCATGGTGGCTTCCAGTAGATGAGGTCCCTAGAGTTATTAGATAAGGATCAAATTTCTTCATGATTCCAATTAGAGTTGGGAGAGACTTGTCGTTCGTGGTGGCTTCCAATGGATGGATGCCTATAGAGTGGTGAGATGAGGATCGAATTTCTTACTGATAGTATCCATATGTATTTTCTATGTATTGAATTGGTTGAAAAATAATAAAATTATTGAACAGTGCAATAGCAACAATCGATGAATTTTTGTCCTGGACAGGGTTTTCCACCATAAATATCTTATGTCCCGTCATGCATGTTTATTTGGTTGATTTTATGGTTCATGTGTGATGATGTTCGGTGTAGCTGCAAGTTCAAATTTATTACTTACTGAGTTGTTTAATTTTTTATGTGACATAATATGCTAATGGGTTAATGTATCTATACATGAATGAGTAATTGAAAAAGAATTGAAAAGTTTTACAATTCATATCACTAACAATTCAGCCCCCTAGTAGTGAGCTCATTTACAAAAATTTATATCAGAGTTGTTGCCTTTGTTGCAGCTTAATCGTTGGAAGGTGGATTTGGGAAAATCACGGGTTATCAATATTCTCCACAACTTTGCCTCAAAGTTTTGAGCATGGAGAGATAAGGTGAAAATAAAAATTTATGCTCAAGGATTTGAAGTTTGGAGAATGGCGATAAATGGCTTGATGATAAATCAATCTCAGTTATTGGATGCATAGGCCGAATGTGTAATGTATGATATTCTTTAGAAATGGGGCGTTGAGAAAATATCAGATCTCAAGACTGCTAGAGAGATTTTGGATAAGTTACATGCACTGCATGGAATATAGATCTAGAGGAATGACGATGAAAAGGAGGAATAAATTGAAGGAAAAACACAAATTAGTGCAATAGTAGCAGAAAATAGAGATTTGAAAAATCTTCTCCAAATTCTTGAAGAAATAGAGTATAATTTCAAGAAATAAATTGAAGATTTAAAAATTTAGTTGGAGGAAGAAAAAGGAACTAAAGAGGAAATTGGAAGTGAGATCAAAGAATAGATTAAAATTTGTGAAAAATTGAAGATTGAGGTGGTTTCAACAAAATAAGATGAATTAGCCTCAGTAAGATGTGAATTAGAAAAACACAATAATCAACTATCTTAATATCGAAAGTTGGAGTAAAGAACCATAATTTTTTATGAGATCATTATGAGTCAAAGATCCCCTCTTATCAAAACTGGATTGGGTTTTGAAGAAGAGTCCTACTCCATGAAGGAAAAGGAGAAAGTAGAGGACAACTATATTTCAGAAAATCATAAGCCTGTAACGAATGAAGTCAAGCAAAGCCCTAGGAAGTAGCACCAACAAAGGAAGGCAAGAGGACAAAAAAGGATCCACATGGTAGAGAGAAGTCCCACAATATTTGGAGGAGAAAGGAGTAGCAAAACACTCCCACTCAAATCTAAGGCCTGCATGGTCTTAGGGAGAGCATATGACCACATTTTGGGTTACATGAAATTTATTAGAAATGTTGCCGTATTTGAAATGTCACATGAACATTTTGTTGCAAGTGATTTTCTTGGATTTGTAGCACTAACAATTTTTTTGTAGGAGATTATTTAGAGATGACACATATGCAGGGGTAGAATCTCATGTGCTTCGAGTATTTCAGTGATTTATGATGACATAATGGTTCCATGCTAGCAGAAGAGAAAGGGAGGTTGTGTGAGGAAGTTTTTATATGCCATGCACTTATCTCACTTTGGTTATTGCAGGATATATTAGAGTATGTGTTTTTATTTTTCATCACATATATGATTCTCCACAGCTTTGTATCAATTATCATTTAGATGCTTATTTTCATATTAGTGGCTTCTTTGAGCATTCATGTAAAATTTATTTTATATGAATAAGTTGTGTGTGTTGTTAGTGAGTGATATTGACATGCATGGATTGCTGCTACCATGAGAATTTATTATTATTTTCTCCTGCATATTTTGACCTTGATATTGCAACTAGTTGGTGTTGTTTTGTTTATATGGCCTTTATGGAACACAAAATGAATAATGTTCATTATGGATCTCCTCTCGAGGGTTTTTGTGGAAAACTTGATTGTTTCTTACACATGGGAGGAGTATGAATATTATTGTTGGTATTTGTTACTTGTGATGGTATGTTCTCGCCATCAAATTTTTTGGGCATTATTCATTGGTCACAATGTTGCATGGTCTCTCACCTATATTCTTTTCCACCATTGAGGAGATTGGTTGTTGTTACTTTGCCTATCATGCATTTAGTATATCTCTTTGTGGTTCATTGTTGTTGGTCTTTCTATTGGTAAATCTTGTGCTACAAGTTTATTTCTACTCCAAGTTGATGATTATTGGTTGCTGCTTGAATGTTGTTATTATGCATATGTGGTTTGGTGGTTACTAGTCACATGATATCCTGCTAACTTGAGAGGATGATTGTTTATTGCTACAAATAGTGCACATATTTTTCATATGTTTATCCTACAAGTTCATGAGGTATATTTATGTGTTAGATGTTGTTGCTACAACTTGGAGTTTTAAGCTTATTAGTTGATGTCATGGTTATATATTATTGCTGCTCATTATTACATATTTCATCTTGATTGGATACTGCTTCCATCCCTTCATTTGCTGCTAGAAGAATCATGGTGCCTTGATATAGATGGATCTATCTTATGCACATGGATGGTTGTATCCATGATGCGATTTATATATTGTTGGTCATTCATCATCTTGTTGCTAGCCTGAATGTTTATAGTGTTGGTCAAGGACCTTAATAAAGTATGTTTTAGAGAGAGGCATGAGTTTTGTTTATGTATTGAAACTTTCGAGTATTATGTAACAACCACATACTTCATATTGTACCTCATTAGTTGTAGTCATGTATCTTGTTTATGAAGCCATGCAATCAAATGTCAAGTCATTGAGTTCATGTTGGCATGATTTGGTGATAGGAAGAGTTATGAGTCATGTCAAGTTTCTACTATTAGGATTTGTTGCAGCCATTTTTGGGCTGTTGTATATCATGCAATAGTCATTTTTGCAACCTTTATTTCATTATATAGCCATGTAATTACATTGTATTGGATATCATTGGTCATGGTCATGTTGGAGAGAGATTATTGGTGTCTAACATCCATTAATGAGGGATGCACCAACCATTCATGAGGGTTTATGGGCGTTTCTTCAGTCATGTATTGCATATCAAACATATTGTGTTAAGTTAGCCCCTTGGTCCGTGAGGTGTGGCCTTCAACTAGAAGGAATTGGTTGCAGGTTCACAATGTTGAAGCGAGTTTGGTTGTTGATCATTTATGGGTATTGTGTTGTTGCTTGAGAGAGGATGGATGATCATATTGTCGATTAGTCATCATGTATCTATTGATATTGTATCAGAGGATGTTCTTGCTACTACTAATTGGTTTTTGAGAGAATGTTTCTTCTGACATTATGTCGTTACTGTTGGTTGAGAGTGGTGTGCATGGAGAGTTTATTTTTTTTTGTTTAGGAAAGAGAGAGAGATGTTGTTTCCATTTTTTGCTGTCATGCTGCCATGAGGAGCATATTTCTTGTTGTTGCACTATGATCTGACCCAGATAGTGTACAGGGGGAGTATTGTCTATCCAACTATGATAACATGGATGAGCTTATCCCTTTTCCATTGATGTCAAAGGGGGAGTATCTATGAAGATCAGTTCTAGAGGTCAGTGTCAGTTGGATGGTTCAGTAGGGGTTTCCATCAATTCCAAAGGGGGAGATTGTTGGTGTAGGTGTTTTGTTGCAGTGATTTATCATTTCCATTGATGTCAACCTAGGCATGTATAGTATTTCATTGTGTTATAGGTGGTTTGAGCTTTGATATACAATTTGTGGCTTGTTACAGATGGATTTGTTGGTTTGTGCCACAGGTTGCAGAGGTTTTATTGTTGCGGGTGATTTGGCTTAGTTTATGTTAGATGTTTTGGAGCTGTGTTGTTTTCAGTTCTGTTTGAGTATTTTCTCTACTTTCCTTACGCATCTTGCATATTTCATGAGTAGAGTATTACCATGGTATAGGATTCTTGTTTTAGTGTTACCATGGTATTGGTATGTGTGTGGAGTAGGTTGGCATGTGATATTACCTTGGTGTAGATAGTCTTGATATTGGCATAACCATGGTATTTTCCCATGGTATTGTTTTGGAGATTACCATGGTATAGGAGTTTGTGGTATTGGCATAACCACGGTATTTACTTGGATATTACCATGGTAAAGAATCCGTGGTATTGGCATAACGATTGTATTTACCTGTGGTATTGACTTGGATATTACCATGGTACATGAGTCTGTGGTAGTGGCATAGCCATGGTATTTACTCGTGGTACTCACTTGGATATTACCATGGTATAAGTTTCCTTGTTATTGGCATAACCATGGTATTTATTTGGATATTACCATGCTAGAGGTGTCCTAGGTATTGACATAACCATGGTATTTTCCCATGGTATTGGTTCAGAGATAATTGAGGATAATTTGACATATGCTAAAGAGAAAAAAAAATATTGAGTTGTTTTTATTTTTTGGTGATGGTTGAGTGAGTAAGGAAGCATGTGTGTGAGGGAAGAATATTGTGTGCGGGTTGTGCAAGGAATTTTATAGAAAATGTACAACAGTTTACAATAGTAGTAAATGGCAACAAAAGCATGAT
The DNA here is from genome assembly GCA_031772625.1 of Pinus tabuliformis. Classification (NCBI taxonomy): domain Eukaryota; kingdom Viridiplantae; phylum Streptophyta; class Pinopsida; order Pinales; family Pinaceae; genus Pinus; species Pinus tabuliformis. Next base: position 328,128,708 of record CM062804.1, on the reverse strand, counting down.
TCAACCGGAATTTTATGCAGCAGTATGGTGATGGAGTGAGGAATGATTGTAGACAATTTCCTATATGATTTCTCATTATATTTTCATCACATTATATCTTTTGTATGCAACATGTATTATTGATGGGTTTTTTGGAGTGATTGAGTGAGGTGTAGGAGAATTGTTGAGGGTGATTGTTGTATTTGTTTTGAGCCTATATTGCTAGAGGTTGTTGGCTTGTTCTAGTTGAGCAGTTTAGATTTACTCCAGTCTGAAAATGAATGAAACAAGGGTCACATAGAAGAGTGGAGTGCAGGATCTGACATATTCAGTACATAGAATATATTTTTTCATGAGTTCAATCAAAGTTGAGTGAGGCTCATTGGTCATGGTGGATTCCAACATATGAGGTCCGTAGAGTCATGAGATGAGGATCAAATTTCTTCATGAGTCCAATCAGATTTTGGTGAGGCTCATTGGTCGTGGTGGCTTCCAATGGATGGATGTTTGTAAAGTCTTGAGATGAGGATCAAAGTTCTTACAGATAGTAGCCATATGTATTTTCTATGTATTGCTTGAGAATAATAAAATTATTGGGTAGTGCAAAAAAAATGGCGGGTGTTTTTTTTGCCTTGAGAGGGGTTTTTCACCATAAATATCTTGTGTCATCATGTGCATGTTTATTTGGTTGATTTATGGTTCACGTGTGATGATCTTGGTGCAGCTACAAATTCTGATTTACTATTTGTTAAGTTGTTTAATTTTTTTATGTGATCTAATATGTTAATGGGTTAATGTATGTGTGTGTGAATTAGTAATGGGAAAATAATTGAAAAGTTTTATAATTCCTATATCTACTGATTAACCCATCATCTCAACAATGAGCTCATTGTATGTTTTTGGCTTGGTTTCACAAAGACATTTATTTGTGAGTAGAGAGTGTTTCCTATGACAACAAGGCTTGCATACCTAATGATGCCATGAATATGTTGATGATGATGACTGAGTTTGTGTGGTGCTAAGTTTTGAGTAGAGAGAGTTGAATATGCTACTCGTCTGGATATTTAATGTATGCATGTATTTTGATACTCGAGTTGACAGTGAGAGTATGTTGTTGTTGAGTCTTATTGCTGCCATTATTTGACAATTGATGTATTGGGCAGAGCTCGAGTTTGGTGTATTATTGAGTAGATTTGGTTATTGAGCAGAGGATTGTAGTGAATAGTGGTTTTGATGTTTTTATGCTATTATTGAGTAAAAGTGGATCTAATGTGAAAATGTATGAAATGAGGTCCACATAGAGTTGAAGCTTGGATCCTTCAAGGAAAGTAATGGATTTTTTTATTATGGAGTAGTGGCTTCCTTCAAGTAGTGTCCTAAGAAACTAATTGGGGTTCAGTGCCTCCAATAGATGGGTGTTTTCATATAGTTGGAGAAGTAACTGCTTCCATCAGGTAGTGGCCTAGAGCGAGTGGGTGCTCACATATCTAAAGTCGGTGCTTGCAAAATGGTTGGTGCTACTTGATTGATGACAAAAGATTTCATTGAGAAGAATAATAATAAGACAAAGCATGTGGAAATTTTTCTGTAGGAAGGGTTTCCACCTAATATCGAGTGTCCTCATGTGTTTATGTGTTGCTCACATCTCTTCTGTGCATTGATATTCTATTTGTTGCTCATATGATCTTACATTGCATATGTTGTCTATTGTTATATCATGCTAGTAATAATTATTGATTCAATTAATTGTAAAGATAGGGAAAAGACTGTAAATTGGTGATCCATTGGTACAATACTGATTCACCTACCCCCTACCCCTTTCCCTCTTAATATTGTTGAGATCCAAACATCTTCCTAACTACAATAGATGATCATATCTTAACTAGAGCAACATCTAACATCTTACATAGTTACAAAAAAATCCTACATAGTTACTGTAATCATATAAATTAAATGGTTGGTAAATAGACATAACCATCAAAACATTTATCTCATGATCCATCTCACACTGTTAAAATTTGATTAAAAACATATAAAAAACTTAATTATAACTTAATTTTAAATTATTATTATGTGATTATTATTATTGTTATTAATTATAAAAACTTAACTAAAATATGAGTTTAGCATATATAATAAAAAACTTGTGACATAATGTTAGACCATTTAGCTTAGCTCCACTTTAACATGTTTTTATAGTACAATGAGCCAATACCATATGCCCCAAAAATCATAATTCATATTTATGTGATCTTTTTTTAATTAAAAAATTAAATAAGTCATAGTTGCTTTTGAGATAACTCTCTTTCTTTTATTTGTTACTAATATTTAAAATATTCCATGAGAATTAAATTCCTACCATCTATCTAATAATTATTGATAATTAAATTTATATTTCATAGACTTCTGTAATAATTATTGGTAATTAAATTAAAATTTTATAAACTTATTAAAATTAGTATGAGATCCACTTGTTACCCATATTTTTTAAACATTAAGTACATAACTAAAACTAATATTATTTTATAAGAGTTTTCTTTCATTAGTTACTACTATTCAAAATATTTTAAAATATTTCATAAAAATTAAATCTTTACCATCTATCTAATAATTATTGTTAATTAAAATAAATTTTATGAATCTATATTATTATTAATAATTAAATTAAAATTCTAAAATTTATTAAAATTAATATGAAATCCACTTATTAAACATATTTTTTAAATACTAAATGCATAATTTTAAACACTAAGTACATCACCATAACTAATAAAGTATACTTTATAAGAGTTTTCTTTATAACGTGCTATACACTAAAATACATAACACAATGATATATGTCTTTACCAGAGATGCTATATGCGAGTGGGTGGTATAAGAGAGTGGTGCATATGTATATATGATATTGTTGGGTGCTTTAAGAGAGTGGTACATATGTATATATAATATTGTTTGGTAGGCACATGACCAAATCTGGTATCAATTTGTGAGTGTTTTATTTATAATTTTTTATATACTGAAATAGGTAACACCATGGTAATGTTTTGTTTTGTTTTGTTTTTATTTTTTGGTTTTCGTTTTTGTTTTTTATTTTTTTTATTTTATGGATGCTATATTTTTATTGAGTAGAAAGATTTTATAGATTAGTGTGAAAATGATGTGTAAATATGTGTGTTCAATTTGAATTGACACTTGTCTTTTTTAAAATAAAACTAAAATATTCTCTAAAGGGGATTTTACAGTTTAGTGTGAAAGTGATATGTAAATATGCCTGTGTTCAATTTGGATTTGACACTTGTTTTTCTTAAAATTAAAAATAAAATATTCTCTAAATAAAAAAGAAATGTAGAGTATAATAACAAAGAATATGCCATACATGTTTAATTAGTTGTAACAAAAATATAGTTTAAGCAATGAAAAATTACATTTTTTTTAACTCTAAAATAAATTTGCACCAAATTTGATTTTTTAACTCATATTAAATTTAATACTTAAAATATTTAAAGTATATAATTATATTTATTTATAAAATGAGTAGTAGAAGAGAGTAGTATGTATGTATACGATATCGTTGCACCATACTGAAAACTCTATTTGTTATTCTTTCATGTATCATTTGTTCAATTATCTCTACCTATCCGAAATCAAAGCAGAGAGATAAGCCTTGTAAAGGTATTCAAAAACGAATTCAAAAATTTAGTATGTGGAATGCTTTGAAATTCCAGATCATTAAAAACATGGAGAAGGTAAATTCAAGTGGAATAGTGAAACTGCGATTGCAGCATCGCAGTTGAAAACGCTGTCAATTTCAAGTACTTATATACATTATCGGATCATGGGTAGTTGTCATTAAAATCTTCACGACCTTAAATTTAAATCTAATACCATATCCCGTTAGCACACTATGACCTTGAAAATTAAATAGTCCTTCATGCATTGACCTTATAATGCTTCTATGACATTCTTGCCCTTACCAGCCTGCAATATGCAAATGAAATTGAAACAAACCGGGTTATATGCAAGATTTGGTTCTAAGGTATTCAGTCGTGCAGGAAACAAAACAATCCACGGAAAGAATATAAAGTGCAATAGATATAAAAACTTACATATTGCAAACAGTCCGAATAGTTTGTTATCAAGTGGGAAACTTGAGGGCCACACAAAGTCTGAACTTCCCGTAGATTTTCGTTGACCTTGAAGCATTAGCAAACGAAATATCTGGTAAGCTCGTGTTCTCGAGTCCCTTTTTCCAGATTGTCGATGCTCTTGCAGCACACGCTCTCAGCTTTCAAAAAAAAGGGTTCCAGACTGTAAAGAAATATAACACGATTCGAAGAAACTCGGAACTGTTGTGCAATCGTTTGAAGAGGAATGAAGATTATATGCAAACTGCGCCCATATGCTGAAGAAAACCGCGGCAATGGCAACGACTGCTACAGTCTTCTGAGACACCATATTTATGTACATTAAATGCTAAATTCAATTTTCCAAATACTGATATCATGAAAAAATTTCTCCTTAGAATTATATCAATTGCAAATTTGGGGTTCAACGCTGCGGAGATTGGGCAATTGAGTATATATGTTTATATTAATAAGCATCGCTAGTGGGTTGAATCTCAGAAAAATCTTAAATATGGGGAAAAGGCTGCAAATTATATATGCATAGAAAGGAAAAAACAGATAAATAGAGCAACTCTGAAGCAGAAGCCGTAACCCGTTAATGGTGTCTCTCGGCCTGACTTGCTGACAGAGCAGCAGCTGAGTTATTGGCTTTCAATGACTATTATTGAAGGCCTAAAGTTTCAGGCTTAACACCCATTAATTCCTGTTGCAGCAATAATTCACAGGCTACAATTACCAACTTTAAAATCTCTGCTTCCCATCGAAATCATATGGCTTAAAAGAGAAAGATTTGGTTTTTAAGAAAAACATATGGTTTAACTTTAAGGAAAACCTACCTAGCACTACTGTTCTTCTCTTGCCCATTCTTGAAGTTGAACCCCCGTATATCATTCATTCTCATATATCATTATTTCGTCGAATCAGATCGCTTGATTAAAGAAGTTGAAACGAATGGGATAAAGGAATATGTTAAGAGCTCTAGAAGCATAAATTAGTTGTAAACCCTCTTTTGACGAACCCTCCCATATCTAAATCTTTTTATTAGTAACCCTATTTCTATTTTTATTTTTTATTTTTTTAGCTTGGTAAAATTGTATTTTTACCATATTTAATAATTTTTTTTAATTAGTCATTTCTATTTTTAAAGTTGGGTAAAACTACATTTTCATCTAAAATATAGTTAAATAAAATAAAGAATTGAATGAATAATTTCACATCAAAAATACTTTAACAAAACACCACCAGATCATCTTCTGTCCAAAACCGGTAGACCTCTCCATCTTTTTTTGAAATATCTAAATCAATGTCTTAATTTTCAATGCGAATTCCGTTATGGCGTGGCAATGCCTGTTATTTGAAATATGACTGCACCTGGAAATGTGTGGACATTGTTTCAATGCCTGTATACAACCAGCTGTTTTATGAATTCCCAAGAGGGTATTGCTATGGCCTAGAAGATTACAACGACTCCTCAAGTCCTTAACAGCCCCCCAAATCTTGAGTCCTCGACACCCCTCACCCCCCAAATCTTGAAGAACTGGGGAGTTGGGAACCCTGCTCCTTCACAGCGAAGCTTTGCAATTGATTTGATTTGTGAAAAGATTCCTTAACTAGCATTTGCACTTGATGTTGTAAAGGAAACACCATAAGGCATAGAGTGTGGAAGAATAGCGACATGCGAATGGACATTGTTGAAAGCAAGGGTGGATGATAATGAGTTATAATTGAAATTGTTAGTTATGTGTTTGTTGAATATGGATATTTTGTAAATAATAGTGTGTAGAAGAATAGTGACATTTGAATGGACATTGTTGAAAGCAAGCATGGATGATATTGAGTTACACTTGAAACTATTAGTTATGTGTGTTTTGAATAGGGATATTTTGTAAGTAATAGTAGTTTGTGGAAGAATAACAACATGTGAATGGACATTCTTGAAAGCATGGATGGATGACAATGAGTTATAGTTAATGTCAGGTAGAGGTTATCCATTATCCATGTAGTAGTTGTTGTTTATGTGAACGTGTTTTTGTACATTATGTTAAGGTTTTTCAAATGGGCATCTTTGAAATTTTGGAAAAGAAATTGAAGTGTTTGGCAAGTTTTGGCCTACTACTCATAAACATCAATCCGAAAAAGGGGTATCTGTTGTAGTATTTGTAAATGAGTAAACATTTAAAATTTGGTTTTATATGAAAAAAAGATTTAGTATGCATAATGAAACATTAAATCAAAACAATAATAATAAAACAATTTTGCATACCGTCATCTACAGATATTGTAAAGCAACTCTAGCCACATTTTGAATATTGCTACAGGGGCTTAGGCTGTAAAGACTCCACATTCAAAACAAAATGGAAAGGTAGGATGAGAAACATATTGGATCATAAAGCAATAGAGAGTATAGTGGAAGCATGGAATCCTTATAATTATCGTTGGTCCTCCTTAAGCCTTACTAGGATTGGTGCCTTTTGGTGGCTTAGGCAAGAAGAGTGATTTTCTAGGTATCATTTTCATTTTGTTGCTCCTATGGGGCTTCTTAGATTCAGAATTTGAAGGGACCAACATCGTAATAGTGTTGTTTGGTGGCTTGGGCCTGTAACACATGAACTGGTACTTAGCCCCAAACAACTCGAGAGTGTACAAATTTCCGAGGACAAAGGATAAAAAGGAGTTACTATTAAAATTTAAAATTCCCGCTTAACAAACTCTACCTGGGATTTCTTGAAAATTTTAATTTACCAGCCTCTGCATTTCATCAAAAGATAAGAGCCTTACTGTAAAATAAGGATTGAAACTGAAAAGTAATGAGCTGTTATCATTTTTTTCTATTCCACCAGTCACAAAACATTAAACATGTATGTACCAGTTCACTCTACATGATTCATGATTTATTGCAGAAATGGTAAAAAAATCAATGCTTATTTCTTCTGATCTCAACAGAACTTTGCATTTTGAAATCTATTAAAATAGTAACAATAGTACAAAATTATATCTTATTTTTGAGTGATCAGGAACTTTACAGCCCTAAAAGTTTTATTATGAGTAAAAGCTTATAATTTCATTGTCTTCTAACAGTTTTGTGTGAACGAACTCTAAATTTCTTGCACCATTCTGACTTGAAGTAAATGCACAGGTGGTATATTGTAGGGAGACAGAGTCAACCTGCAATTGTTTTGGAGAAACCTATAGAGCTTGTCAATCAGTAATCCTTCAAAAGGCCTAGCGCTCTTATTAGTCTTCAATGTGATTTTTCCTAGAAGATACACAAACCCTGTATTCTTTGCCAATTCAATCTACTACAATTCCTCATCTAAGAGTAGTTACTTTCTTCCACTGTATTTCTGCTTGCATAACTTCTGTCATGTGAGGAGGAATGAGTTCCTCTAAGCTTGAGATAGTCTTTTATGCTTTCAAAAACCTGGCTGATAAATTCAGAGCCTTCAATGTTTGGGGCATCTTTGTAACCATATTGGGCTACACATTTATATACACCTTTTGGCTCTAGTTTTCCAACCATAAATCTCTCCGACAAAAGTATTGTCTTGACTGGAACCATTCTTATGGTGACAATGATAAGAACTTCATGCAGAGACCCCACATTCTTTACATAATGCTCAATAATCGGTGGTAAGTCAGAAATAAGGTCACTGCAAAAGAAATGAATTCCTGATACAAGTGAATTAATCCCAACAATCAATCCATTCAAACCTTCTATGCTGAGTTTTCTCTGTGCTAAATATTTATACTTTTTCTACCTTCCTTATTTCCAAGAGAACATTATGGTCAGAAAAATTGTTGCAATGACGAAGGGACACCAACCACCCTGTGGCACCTTATTCAATACAGATGATAGATAAACTCCTTCAAAGATAGCAAAAAATAGAGTGAAGGGTAGTATAAGAAAAACATGCATGTTCCAAACCACAAGCATGACCAAAATTGTTGCAATTAGGAAGGGACACCAACCTCCCTGTGGCACCTTTTTCAATATAGATGATAGATAAACGCCTTCAAAGATAGCAAAAAATAGAGTGAAGGGTAGTATAAGAAAAACATGCATGTTCCAACCACAAGCATGACCAAGGCTACTACGCACGTTGTAATGAACATGACCCCAACCACTGCAACCTCTGCACCACCAAACACCTAAAATTATCCTTGGAAACTCAAAAGAATCGATAAAAACTACCAAATTCGGTTGTCAGATATAAATTCGTATATTCTTACCATATGCATTACCAAATTGTGTTCCATCCCGGAATCCTACGACAATTGCAAGGCAGATAACCATGAGAACATAGTTAACTTTAGGTGAATAGATCTAACCCTCGTAGTTTTGTGAGGTATGAACAATATTCACTCGAGGGAAGCAACTAAGAGCCATGGACTGTCTTATGATTGAGAATGTTGCCGTAATCAATGCTTGACTGGCTACAATGGCTGCTAAAGTGGCAACAATACGGCAGTTGGCTTCACTCCATCCTCATCTGATACAAGAAAAGGACGTTGCAAGTTACCAAACAATAAAGTAATTCATGGATTTCATTTAGTGAAGGGTAAAACAAGGCATGATATGGAGGACTACCATGTCGCAGAGTATAGGCATGTAGAAGATCATGATTTGGGGCTTTTTGCTATCTTTGACGGACATTTGGGACATGGCGTCCCATGTTACTTGCAATCAAATCTTTTTGACAACATTTTAAATGAGGTAGGTATGAAGTGCTCGTGCCTTGGATGGTCATCTCAAATTTTCTTGGACTTTTTGCAAGATTTTGTATTGCATTTCAACCTTTCTTGTAAATTTTTGAATTGATCAACTTTATTCAATTTTGTTAATGATGATGTTTTAATACATTTTTTTAAAGGGTTTTATTAAAACTAGTGTAGATTCATCAAATTTGGGTTCATCAAGTACTGAGAGAGATCAAATTTCTTGAGGTGTAAATTTTTATTATTATTTGATCTCTCTTGGTATTTGAGAGATCCGGGTTTAAGATGGATCTATGCTATTTTATTTATTTTTTAGATATTGCCATATATATATGTAACAACATCTATGTAATACTGGGCTGTAGAGCACCTTGTTACTGTCGTGAAATTCCCAAGAAAATACTATATTTTTCTTTTGGTAAACTGACCTTCCAATTCATGAAGTAAAACTTATGATGAGTGTGCCTTTCGTCCCTAAATGTGTAAAATTTTTACAGCTAAGAATAACTGCAAGTAATATTGAGAATTTATAAAATTTAAATTTCTCCAAAAAAAAATGATATTAGTTTATTTAATAATATTACTAATTTAAAAATTTTAAATATTGTGTGGGGTTCAAAGATTTTAGGGTCTATTTTATTTATGGTGGTTGTGAAGGGTTGTTTTGCAAAAGACATTAATAATACATATATTTAGGTCAATAATTCTAAGCATTCACAATCCATGAAGCCAATTAAAGAGTTTGAAATGTATTTAAAAGCTAGGGGAAAATTAAAATACAAAAGTCAATAGTTAAAACCATTTCTAACCCATCACAATAGAAATTGGAATTTTACTTTGAATCAACTTTTTGTGAGTAATTTATAAACCATGGATATAATATTTTCCAAATACAAATTCCCTAGAACCTCTTGAAAGAGACTTTTAAATATCAATTTTCTTCATAAAATTTGAAAAAATTCAGTCATAAATGGTGCGAAAAAAGGTCTTGCCTACTACCACTACATATGGTTAATTCTAATTTTTTAACAGTGAATTACAAAAACACTATTAACAAAACTGCATGCAATGTTCATTATTGAAATGTATGGCATGGGCTAATTATACACCAACAATTTCAAACATTTACTCTCTATACCAAATAAAATAAAAATCAAATTTGTTAAAAAAAACTAATAAAAAATTAAAATAACAAAATTTATTTTATTACACAATTTTGATGGTACTCAATCCACTATTATTATTATGTATATAGATCTGGGTAAAATTGGATCCTGCTTCCGATATTAAATATGGGTCAAATTGGATCCTGCTTCCGATATTAAAGATGTAATGTAGAATAAGCCTAGAACCCAATGGCTATTGAGGCCATTGTACCTCAAAAAATTACACCGTACAAAACAATTATTCAAGTGACACCTTCCATTAATTCCATTTCAGCAAACAGCAATCTCAGTTGTATACCATGAACCATGTCGTCAAAATTTTGAGGTTCAGGGTAAATAACCGAGATTGCTTTTGCTGAAACGGAATTGATGGGAGGTGTCGCTCGAATAGTTGTTTTGTACAATTTAATTTCTTGATGTACATTTGGATTACGTGGTTCATGGTATGTAACTGAGATTGTCGTTGCTCAGATGGAATTGATAGCAAATGTCTCTTGAATACTTGTATTGTACAGTGTAATTTCTCAATGTACATTGGCCTCAAATATAGAAAAGAAAGTATAGACACTAAGTGCTCACCTAGATGAGGATCTAAATTGGTGAGAGTTAGTCCTGGCTATTTAGTATTGTTTTTATATTACAGTACCATTTCCTATTAACAGACGACAGAAGATAAGATAAGACTAGTTTTATTAATGGCAGTGGGTGACCAAAAGAGAGGTCGACGGGGCTCAAAAGTACACCAGTTACAACATACTGTGGAAGTGCCCATTACTTGTCATTAGGTATAGATGTAAAAAGTATAGGAGGGAGAAGAAGCATCCACATCTGTATCAATCACTCTGTAGCTACTGATGCGCTGCTTGATAATGTCACCTAGGGAGTGCCTGGGTAGTACCAATCTATAGTCTACATATTTAAATTAGTGCTGGAAAGGGGTTTAGCAAATTTCAGTCCTTTCATTAGTTGAGTAGGGTTTGATTCCCAACTTAAATCGTAATCTAGAATGAGATTCTTGATTTTTCCCACAATGAAACTCTCTAAATTAGCTAATTTGTAAGTCTATTTCAATTGTTACCAACCTATATCCTTTCTGAGCTAGATGATAGGTATCACGCCTCGTTACCAAATGCATATATTTTTTATTATCTTATTTTTGAGCCCTGGGGTTGGCTTGATTGGCCTTGGAGTTAGACATTGAACTTCTCAGAAATGGGATGTCACAAGTTCAACTCTTACAATTCCTTTGGGGTTATGCACTGTAATCAATGTTGATGGTCTACCTGGTTTACCATCTATGAATCATGGGGAATACTTGTAATCAATGCTGATGGTCTACCTGGTTTACCATCTATGAATCATGGGGAATACTTGTAATCAAAATTCAACATCTATTTAAATTTTATAGTTGATTGTATTGTGACATGTATTGTTTTGCAATCGCTAGTCAATCAAAAATTAAAATTATACATTAAATTGGAGCAGGTTCAAAGTTTCTTTCCATTTTCCAAATTGCATATGTTTATCTCAATTTCCTAACTTGATTGTAACTTGTGAAACAATTTCGTTTTCTCCTCTATTGGTTCTATTATGGTGTTTCTACTTGCATTTGACTTCATGGGTTAATTTCCTGTGTTTTATCTTTGGCATATGATATATATTGTTAATTGTAACAATGATCTGCATCAATGAACAAGATTTTTCTAGTTGTGATATATTGCCATGTCCATTTCTCAAACCTCAAAGGCGAAGATTCTCCAACATTTTACTTCTCACATATAATGAATTTCTTGTTTTTCCCCATCATATTTCTAGTTGAATATGTTTCATGCGTAAATCCACTATTTTTCAAATAGCTTAAACTGTTCATATATTTCCTATACTTATATGTTCATTTGTCTCTTGCACCTATCCAAAGAAAAAACGTCCAATAGTAGCATTACGTCATGGCATAAAGCAATAGTGCTTCCTTATTTCAAAAATTGCGTTTGTGACAAATCGTTATCATTTTTGATAATTTCCTTCATTTATATAAATATGATGGTTCTCAAATGACTCTTTAGAAAAAAAAATTGTATATTAGATGAGATTTCTGACTCTGATGCACATCCAGTAAAATGCTTTTACAGCTGATCTGCCATTCGTTGTATTGGTTGTCACTTGCTATTTTCAAAGTTTCGTATGGTGTAAAATGCTAATTAAGTATTTTAATGTTGACAAGTATCTCTGATAATAATGGAGCCAAAGTTCTGGACAAACCCAGAAAGTGCCATCAAGAATGCATGTAACCGGACTGATGGGAAAATTTTAGCAAAGGCAGCTGATTTAGGGCCCGATGGCTCCACAGCAATCACTGCTATTTTAGTTGATGGGAAAAAACTCTTTGTAGCAAATACAGGGGATTCGAGGGCTGTTATATGTAAAAACGGCATTGCTATTGAGCTGACTGTTGATCATGAGCCAAGTATAGAACGACAAAACATCGAGAAGGGTGGATTTGTGACACTCCTGCCAGGTACCACTACAAATGCTGTGCAGAGATTAATTTTAATGAGAACATACTTAAATAATTTTTTGATTTGTAACTTTATAATTCTATCTTAATGGTCTAGCTCAAGAGTAACATTTGAATGGTCACAGGAGAAACTGTATACTTAATGGCGTTTTTTTTTTATATATTAGGAGATGTACCTCGAGTTCATTTAAGTTCAGAACCAGATGTGAGAGACACGACCATAGATGCAACCACAAAATTTCTCATTTTGGCTAGTGATGGATTGTGGAAGGCAAGGCATTTTTTCCAATCATTTACTTATTTGCATAGTTACTGTTAGATGCATATTTTTTTTCGCAAACTCATCTCATGGGAGAAAGCATCTAGGAAATTTTTTTGATTACTGTATTGTCATTAATTTTACTCGAATACTTCATCTGAATACCAGAGAGGTTCCTTTTTGAAGTTCTTAAAGAAAGATGCCCCAAGTAACTGCATTGCAAAGAGAGGATTTCCTTTCCCTAGGTGCCAGATCCGAGGAGCATTTATCTGCCCAGTCCTTGGAATTGCACGTAGTGTCACCCCTTAACTTATGGTATAGGAATGCAGAAAACTGTAGCGAGAATGGAGGTAAGGTGGTTGGCTTAGCATTCCGTCGACCTCACCAGTTGAATCAAAGATGCATTATATTATTACAAATTAGCAATGTATACATGGGCAAGAATTCTCTTCTAATCAAATAGAATGCTAAAACATACAGTATGTGGAAGCAGAATGATAAGTCAAGCAAATTGATAAAATGTGTGTATTGAACCTCATAGCTATCCCCTTTCTCCAAGACCTTCACAAAACAAATTTGCAATTTGCCTATTTCAGACATAATCAGCCTTTGAATGCGTAATGATTCCTGCTGTGTTGGCAATGCTTCCAAATCAGAATCAAATACTTGCAGACAGAACTTTTATTTTCAACTTTGCCATACTGCTGCAAATGTTTGGTAATCCTCTGTATCTCTTCCAACGTTGGTGAATGAATGCCGCTTTTGTGAATAGATTCAAGTACAGTTTTTTGTTCCAGCATTGGCTTCCATCGATGAGTGGAGCCTCTCGTTGTATTTTTCCCTACAGAGATGGATAGATGAATTAATATAAGAAAAAGAGATGGATCAACAAAATTCAAAAACACAGGCAGATCCATAAATCTAGCACTCTAAAAAAACAATAAATACCTGATAGTTTTCTGGTCATTGTTGGGTTATTGTAGCCTTCATATTATTCACTAGCAATTGTCCCAAAAGGTACAAAGAGAGGCCGATAGGATTATTAAATTGGAATTGTTGAATTTTTCTAGAAGAGATGTTGCGCTGGCTAAAGGCTTTCTAATTGTTTTTTATTATAGTAAAATTATATTGATAATTCATTGGTTTTACTTTCAAAAGCTTGAAGGAATTTGAAGAGCAGGTATAGAATTGCTTTGTGGGATTTGATCCCAAAATCATTGATTTGTAAATACATACAAAATGAAATGTTAATTGGTTGAAACCCTGCACAAATGTTTGATATAAGCAAATAAGCCAAAAAAGTTGAAAGGCTTAATTGGTTTGTGGAAAACCTTGTTTTCTTGGACTGGATCATTGTGAAATTACTTTTCTTTAGATGTTTTGTTTATATCTATGTTACAAGGAACACCTTGAATGTCTTATTTCATTTTAGAGTAAGATAATAAAAAATATATATTATTATTACTAACTCTCATATGAACGTGGCTTAAAAATAATAATAATAATTCATAAATTCAAGAATATTTTAATATTTCAAAACATTAAAGATAGGAAAATATTATCTTAAATTATTTATTTTTCACTATTAATTAATCAACTCAACTCTATTAAGTTGTCACATTACAACTCAACTCTATTAAGTTGTCACATTATATGGTATTCTGTATCCATCCCATTGCTCAACTGTATTACGATTAGCTACTTTGATATTATGCTGCACCAAACAATATTGTAGTCTCATGAGATCAATCCTTTCAGTACGAAGACGTCCTTTCATTGCTACGGTGATCCTAAAACACTTTATAATTCCATGGAAAGAAATGCAGTAGAAAATGAAACCAGAGAATTTATTAACCATGAGAAAATCCTTATGCATCAATTTGAATACAATTTTAAAATTGTATTATTATCATAATATTATTCTATCGATTAAATTTACTAATTTATAAGCTGCGCGCGAATTTATCATAAAAGACTTCATCAGAGAACATATGTTTGAATCCTTCAATGCAGTAAAGCTTACGGTGCAGAAATTATATGCCAATTAGAATTTTACCACGATCTAGGCATCATGTATATTGAAATTTCATAGAAATAAATCAATGGCATCGATATAAAAGTATTCAAATACTAGAAATTCAATCATACTGAAATGAAAATTACTACAAAATGCTTCAATTCATAAACTCTCTTCATATGAATAAACAATTCTGTCAAATTACTTATTATTAATTAAAAAACCCTTACATCAACCTTCATCCCTTGGAAATCTGCCATCCATCTGTAAAAACTGTTACTAACTTATCTTATTACTAACTTACTCCAAAACAGTTGATATATCGAAGGAATATGTAATGACATTGGTGTTTACTTTTCCCTTCACTCATTGATTTCATCGGAGACTTTTGGTATTGGAGGATGACCATTATGGCCTGGAGAGGGCGCAGAAGGAGCTACAGCAGCCTTTAGCTGGCGTACTGAATATCCTACTTCATCAACTACCGCTACTTCATCAACTACCTCTGTTACAGCAGATGTGGTCCCTGGAACTTCAACTATCACCATTAACATTAAAATCCAAGCTGCTACCCATCGCTCCTATCCTCTCCTCAACGTTGCTGCTGCTACTTGATATGATTAAGCCTGATTGATGCAATTCGAATACGCTTTACTTGGTGCAGATCATATATCCATCTATTTAATTAAAACGTTTCTCTTTTCCTTACTAGTTTACAACTTAAAAGAAAGAGAGGCCTTAAAAATTAGAGAGCCAGCAGATCACTGGTATGTTTAGAATGTTTCTTTCTTCCTCTCGCACTCATTTTAAATTGGGTAAAAGAGCCTGTAAAAAGCGAGTGAAATCATATATTCAAAAAGACAGGAAAGCCTTTTGCCAAAAAAAGAAAAAGAAAAAAGTGAAAGCGGGTCATTGCAAAAAACAAGAAACTCTGCTTAAAAAACCAGTGAAAGCAGATCATCACAGAAAAACAGTAATCTAGCACTCTAAAAAACAATAAATACCTGATAGTTTCTCCATCTATTTAATTAAAACATTTCTCTTTTCCTTACTAGTTTACAACTTAAAAGAAAGAGAGGCCTTAAAAATTAGAGAGCCAGCAGATCACTGGTATGTTTAGAATGTTTCTTTCTTCCTTACGCACTAATTTTAAATTGGGTAAAAGAGCCTGCAAAAAGCGAGTGAAATCATATATTCAAAAAGACAGGAAAGCCTTTTGCCAAAAAAAAGAAAAAGAAAAAAGTGAAAGCGGGTCATTGCAAAAAACAGGAAACTCTGCTTAAAAAACCAGTGAAAGCAGATCATCACAGAAAAACAGTAATCTAGCACTCTAAAAAAACAATAAATACCTGATAGTTTTCTGGTCATTGTTGGGTTATTGTAGCCTTCATATTATTCACTAGTGTAGCAACAACTCCACCCCACCGATGGATTCGATGATGAGAGGAGGAGCTCAATGAAAGTAAGATGAGATATATGAAACCCGCCTATGGATGAAAGTAAATCGAAAGTAAACCCAGAAATGGGCAGAGAAATTAGAGGAATTAATGGAAATATGGATCGGTTGATTACTCTGAAATGGGATGGGATCAATTGTGATGCGAAGGCCATTGAGTGGACCAGGTCTCCCCGTAAAGCATTCCAAGGGAGCCACGTACCTCAGCCAATTACGTGTAAACGCTCCTTTCTTGCGCCGCGGCCAGATGCCAGATGCGATCCTTTCTTGCGCTGCGGCCAGATGCCAGATGCGATGCGCGGCCAGGGATAATGAATCGAACACTTCGAATCAAACGGTGAATATTAATTCCATCGTCTAACAACGAAATCAATGGCGCAAGAAGGTACAGAGTGGCACTGGAGGGGAGTCCTTCCCAGAGGAACGCCTTACGGTGTAATTAGAGCTAAATGTCTTTGAGTTTGTTTCGTGTAAGGGTTACCCCACGATATCGATGAGTTCACGAGCAGGATTGACTAAACAATAAACCATGGTTAGTTGAATTAGGTTGAATCGTAATATACTTTAGGTTGATTACTTTAAGTTTAGGTTTAGGTTTTATGGTATTAGGTTTATAGGTTTATTATATGGAAAACTAAGACGTTGATACATTGTAAAAGCATAAATCATCTTCATTGGGATGAATGAAAATGAATAAACAAAAACCAAGAAAGTTAGCCTACAATACATCTTAATCATTTTGAGAGGAAGAAATCCACCACAGAGATTGAACCTGGCACACTTAGCATATCCTTGTTATTAGATTCACATAGAATATGACCCTCCACATGAGCAAGATGGAAATCAATTATCTCCATGAAAAAAAATTGATTTCTGAGCATTCTTTTGATCCCATGTAGCGAAAACATTATACTACTCCACCTACATGTCCTTTAGGAAAAGCCCCAAAACAGTTTTCTTTTGCTAATGCAAAGCCACAAAGTTTAGATATTGCTTCTTCCTTCCCCTAGTGTGCCCAAGGCAAGGAAACCAAGCAGACATATTCTCCAAGATTTCTGAATTGAAGTGGGAATGTCTCTCCATCCCATCTTGAGTTTCCGGTTGACATATATCTTTCCTTATCTTTCCTTATTTTCGATAGAACTGCATTATATAAGTATGTGGAAACCAAGTCATGAGCGAAAAGTATCGCTCCCCTCTACCTCTACAAACCATTGAGCCCTCCCCCATGCCTACAACCAATTCACTGCATAAGCAACATGTTTGAAATTGGGAGGGCACACCTGGACTAGCTAATGTTAATACCTTTGCATGTAAAAAAGAATGAAAGAAAATAGATCAACGATAGAGCTATAGCTCCAACCCACTAAATCATTGAAACTCATGATATAGACCTCAGACTAGAGGGAATCAACTTGGTGTTGTACAATGGTCGTGGAAACCTCTAAAAATGACCCCTTTCCAAAAACCATTAAACATATGCCCACACACACAGTGCATTGAACAAAATTCATAAAAAACCCTTAGACACCAAGGAAGCCAAGACCAAAGAAACCCTCCACCCTAAACTTTACAATTCATTGGACGAAGCTCACTAAAATTAACATAAAATTTAGCAACAGAAAAATACATTGCAAATGCAAGGAGACCCCCGAGTAAAAGACATAGACAGACTGCCAAACCTTCCCAACCCAAACAAATAGACTGAAGCCAAATGCTCCAACACACAAAAATTGGAATTTCAACCTCAAACCCTACCCTAGTACTTAAGTTAAAAAAAAATTT
This sequence comes from Pinus tabuliformis, assembly GCA_031772625.1. NCBI lineage: Eukaryota > Viridiplantae > Streptophyta > Pinopsida > Pinales > Pinaceae > Pinus > Pinus tabuliformis. The sequence continues at coordinate 328,110,691 of CM062804.1, read as the reverse complement.
GCGAGACAATGGAAGGAATCGACCTAAATTCCATTGTAGGTAGTTGAAAATGAAGCCCACACAAGCCCACCATATGTGAGGGCTCTAAGATTCAAACCAAAAAACTCAACACCAAAGATACTCTACTTCTCCCATGAATACCCTCACAAGTTAGAGAGCCATGTCATCACCATCACTATAGTAGACCCAAACCACAACTCAAACCATCATTCACCACAGACTAGAATATAAAGCATCTGCAAGGAGGTCAAGGACCTAGCCTCACCTCCTTCTCTCAATCTAGCACTAATTGCTCTGTGAGGCATCGTTTGGACATGTTTATAATGAGTCAAGGCCAACTTGGGTTGTACGAGCGAATGCATGCATGGGGTTAGTCGCACCCCCTCATAAATGTACATCACGACCATGGGTGGTGGATAGAGCCTCTGAAACCCTCCCATTACTCGCATTAATACCTCATCAAGGAAAGTTTATAATAATATTAGTATTAACACTTATATAACATTAATACTTACTATTATAACATTAATATCAATTACTAATATTATTGATTATATTAATAAGATTAATATATTCTAACACTAATATTAATTTTGAGTAATATTTTTGTTACATTTAAAAATAGTAAAATAATAATTTAGATTAACAAATTAAAAATAGTAATAACAAAAGAAATTAATGTTGGTAATAATTAAAATACTTGATTTTACATAACTTTATATAGAGATATAAAGTAATCTAAAGTAAAAATAAAATACCTTTGGTATGAGGAAGAAAACTAATTTATTCGCTATTTAATATGGAGATGAGTAAAAAAAGTAATTTACCTTTTACTTTTATGAAGAAATGTAATTTCTTCACTACTTAATATGGAGATGACAGAAAATAGTATTATTGATATTACATTATGTGTAATTCATTCTACAGTTTACATGTGATATTTAAAACAAAAATATATTAATAACAAAAAATATTTACCCTAAACCATAAGTAAAATATTTCAATGTCCATATTAAATAACATAATTTTATATCTACTTTATATATAGAAAAATAAAGTAATTTAAATTAAAAAAATTCTTATATTTTAACTTTCCATAACTAGAGAGATGTGTAATTTATTTTATTTCTAATATGGAGTTGATATATAAGATTTTAAAAATATCAATAACAAGAAAAGTTTAACATAGGTTATAAATAAAATATTTTAACGAGGTTGAGTAAAAGATTTTAACATGAAACATATATAGAGGAAAGATTGAGAGAATTGTACATATATATTATACCACCCTAGATCCATCTTAACTCTAGATCTACCAAGGGCCTAGAGGGATCAAATCTCTTTTCACTCTAAAAGATGTTTGCATCTCAAGAGATTTGATTCCTTTAGAAGCTTGGTAGATCTAGAGTTAAAATGAATCTATACTGATAATATTAATATTAATATTATTGATTATATTAATAACATAATTACCTATTATTATTGATTAAAATTTATATTATAATATTAATAATAATAAGCTTATAATAATATTATTAAGTTTATAGTAATGTTAATATTGACACTTATATAACATTAATAACAATTATTATAACAATAATATTAATGATTAGTAATATTTTCCTTAAACAAATATTCATAAGATTAATATTAATATTAATAATATTAGTAATAATTATAATATTATTGTATTAATACTCTATTACATTGACAATATTGCGTTAATTATAACATAAATATATTATTAACGTAATAACAATATTTTATGTCACAATTCATTTTTATATTACTATTGATGCTATTAATAACATTATTATTTACATTTAATATTATGTTGTGTTTCTAAAACATAATGTAATATGTAATATAATATAATAGTGTAGTTGATATGTAATATAATTTAATATGTAATATGAGGGTTGATGATAGTATAATAATGTGTTAGATATGTAATAATGATGTAATGTGTAATATAACATATCAATCATGGTTAACCATGGTTGACCATGGTTAACGTTGATAAACCATGGATATAGGTTAACCATTGTCAAGCATGATAAACCATCGTAAACCTATAGTGGATGGCTAGGGTTAACCATAGTCAAACCATGATTAACCATCCACAACTGCCATTGCAATCATAACCATAATTAAATCATGGTGAACAATAGATAAACCACAATCAAAATATGGTCAACTATAGTCCAATCATATTCAAACCATAGTCAAATGATGGCCAATCATTGTCAAACCATGTTCAACCATAATTAATCATGATCAACCATAGTCAAACAATGGTCAACCATAGTCATACAATCAGTAACCATAGGCATTCATAGTCAAACCATAATCAAATACGTTTAAACATGTTGAAGATGGACAACTATAATCAATTGTGCTCAAGCATTATCAAGCAATTTTTAAACATAGCCATGTTCACCCATGGTTAAACCATTCTCAGATATAGTTAATGTTTAACTAAAATGTTTAATAATATTAATATGGTTTAAGACACATTAGTTTACTAATGTGGTTGAATATGTTTGTCTGTGTCAACAATCTTCAACTTTCGTCAAACATAATTGTCTATTATTATTATTGATTAATATTAATAGTCAAGCACTATCAACCACATTAGTTAAACAAAGTCAGCCTTCATAGCCAATGTTTAAATAGTTGACCATGATCAAACTTGGTCAACCCTATGTTTACCATATTTCACAATAGTCAACCTTGTTCACTCATAGTCATCCTTAGTCAATGTAACTCAACCATATTCAATTATAGTCAACCATGGTTGACCAAAGTCAAACATTGTCAACCTTAGTCAACTAAGGTCATCCTTGGTTAGTCACAATCAAGATTTAAAAATGTTTAATAATAACAATATTAATATTAATAAAGTTGACTAATAATAATAATTATATTAATATTAATGTTGTAACGTTGAAATTGTACATAAATTTATCCAACGTCACAATATGATAACCATTGTCACAATGTTACATTACATTGCAACTTGTTGAATGTCATCATCCGACATTACAAAATGTGTTCAACCACATTTAATATTGTGGTTGAATATGTTCAAATATGTTTGATTATCCAACGTTGCAATGTGACAACCATTTTCATAATTTTACATTACATTGCAATCTCTCCAACTTTGCAATCTGACATTACAAAATGTTGTCGGCCACATTTAATATTGCGATTAAATATGTTCGACTATATTTCACTATGTTTGACAATTAACAGTCTTCAACTTCAACCAACATAATTTCCTATTAATATTATTTATTAGTATTCATAATCAAAGATATTGTGACATCGGAAAGGTACACAAATCCATCTAACGTTGCAATGTTACATTACATTGCAATTTATCCAACATCGCAATATGACATTACAAAATTAGTCAACCACATTTACTAATGTGGTTGATTATGTTGGACTATGTTTGAATATGTTTGACAGTCAACACTCTTCAAATTTGGTTAAACATATTTACTTATTAATATTTTTAATTAATATTAATAACCAAACACAGTGAACCACATAAGTCAAACATAGTCAAGCATAGTTGATCATGGTTAACAATATTCAGCTATGGTTTATCATCATTGACCATGGTCAACCATGATCAATGATTAACTATAAGTCAACCTTAATTGAATATTAAATGATTGATTATAATTCAACCTTGATAGTCCATGTTTAAATAATTGACCATGATCAAAATTGGGCAACCCTATGTTTACCATATTTAACAATAGCCAACCTTGAAAATCACTTGGTTGATAGTGGTTGAAAACCATGGTCAACCATTGTGAACCATTGACAATGGCTGAAAACCATGGACAACCATTACTAACCATTTACAATTTTTGAATGTGTTTAACCATGGTCAACCATGGTCGACTATTGTCAACCATTGACAATGGTTGAATATGGTAACCATTGTCAACCATGGTCAACCATTGACTATGGTGACATATGGTCAACTATTACAATGGTCAACCATGGTCAGCATTGTTAACCATGGTCAACCATTATGAACCATAGTCAACCATTGTCAATGGCCAACCATGGTCAATCATTGTTAACCATGGTCAATCATTGTTAACCATGGTCAAGAATTGTCAACCATTGTCAATGGCCAACCATGGTCAATCATTGTTAACCATGGTCAAGAATTGTCAACCATTATTAATCATTGTCATCCATGGTAAATGGTTCAATATGGTCAACTATGACAAACCATTCTCAATCATTAACAATGGTTGAATATGGTCAATCGTGGTCAACTATTGTCAACCATGGTCAACCATGGTCAACCATTATCAATGAGAATATGTCAGTATCAACCATTGTCAACCATTGCAAATCGTTGTTAAATATGGTCAATCATGGTCAACAAGTGCCAACCATTGAATATGGTCAACTATTATCAACCATGGTCCACCACAATCAACCTTGATCAACCTCATCAACCCTCATTAGCCATGGTTAACCATAGTCAATGAATACACCCACATACATCTATTGTAACTAACAAAACAATTATAACTAATATGATTGATATACGTCAATTGGTAGCATTTTTCAATCTCATATGTCATCCAACATGTGAAAATAAGGTTAATAGGCATAAATCAACCACATTAATAAGTGTGATTGTGATAGTAATATATTACTACCAAAATCAAATTGTTCAAGCATTTAACGACTTATACAATACAAGTAACAACTTATAAAATGCAATAGATATATGCATGACATGATGAAAATGATCTAGCTAGCAAGAAAATGGAGCAACAAGTTGTGAGTATAGGGAAGCTTGGAATTTCAAAACCAGTTAGCTTATCAAATTTGAAGGCTTTAAGAATTTTCTTATATACATTCATATATTTCTTATCAAATTTGAAGGCTTTAAGAAATCTATTATATACTTTCATATATCCGACGAAACAATTTGATGATCTTCTGGAATTTTATTTGTATCTTTGATCGTCAAATTGTAGAAACTTTAATTACTGTTCCATCAAAAACCATGGGTGAACATGGCTATGTTTAAAAATTGCTTGATAATGGTTGAGAACAATTGATTATAGTTGTCCATCTTCAACATGTTTAAACGTATTTGATTATGGTTTGACTATGAATGCCTATGGTCAATTATTGTATGACTATAGTTGACCATTGTTTGACTATGGTTGATCATGATTAATTATGGTTGAACATGGTTTGATTATGATTGGCCATCATTTGACTATGGTTTGAATATGATTGGACTATAGTTGATAATATTTTGACTGTGGTTTATCTATTGTTCACCATGATTTAACTATGGTTACGATTGCAATGGCAGTTGTGGATGGTTAATCATGGTTCGACTATGGTTAACCCTAGCCATCCACTATAGGTTTACGATGGTTTATCATGCTTGACAATGGTTAACCTATGTCCATGGTTTATCGACGTTGACCATGGTCCACCATGGTTAACCATGATTGATACGTTATATTACATATTACATCATTATTACATATCTAACACATTATTATCCTATCATCAACCCTCATATTACATATTAAATTATATTACATATCAACTACACTCCTATATTATATTACATATTACATTATGTTTTAGAAACACAACATAATATTAAATGTTAATAATAATGTTATTAATAGCACCAATAGTAATATAAAAATGAATTGTTACATAAAATATTGTTATTACATTAACAATATATTTATGTTATAATTAATGCAATATTGTCAATGTAATAGAGTATTAATACAACAATATTATAATTATTATTAATATTATTAATATTAATATTAATCTTATGAATATTTGTTTAAGGAAAATATTACTAATCATTAATATTATTGCTATAATAGTTGTTATTAATGTTATATAAGTGTCAATATTAACATTACTATAAACTTAATAATATTATTATAAGCTTATTATTATTAATATTATAATATAAATTTTAATCAATAATAATAGGTAATTATGTTATTAATATACTTAATAATATTAATATTAATATTATCACTATAGATTCATTTTAACTCTGGATCTACCAAGCTTCTAAAGGGATCAAATCTCTTGAGATGCAAACATCTTTTAGAGTGAAAAGAGATTTGATCCCTCTAGGCCCTTGGTAGATCTAGAGTTAAGATGGATCTAGGGCGGTATAACATATATGTACAATTCTCTCAATCTTTCCTCTATATATGTTTCATGTTAAAATCTTTTACTCAACCTCATTCAAATATTTTATTTATAACCTATGTTAAACTTTTGTTGTTATTGATATCTTTAAAATCATATATATCTACTCCATATTAGAAATACAATAAATTACACCTCTCTAGTTATGGAAAGTTAAAATATAAGAATTTTTTTAATCTTAATTACTTTATTTTTCTATACATAAAGTAGATATAAAACTATGTTATTTAATATGGACATTGAAATATTTTACGTATGGTTTAGAGTAAAATATTTTATGTTATTAATATATTTTTGTCTTAAATATCACATGTAAATTGTAGAATGAATTACACATAATGTAACATCAATAATACTATTTTCTTTCATCTCCATATTAAGTAGTGAAGAAATTACGTTTCTTCATAAAAGTAAAAAGTAAATTTCTTTTTTTTACTCATCTCGATATTAAATAGGGAATAAATTAGTTTTCTTCCTCATACCAAAGGTATTTTATTTTTACTTTAGATTACTTTATATCTCTATATAAAGTTATGTAAAATCAAGTATTTTAATTATTACCAACATTAATTTCTTTTGTTATTGCCATTTTTAATTTGTTAATCCAAATTATTATTTTACTATTTTTAAATATAACAAAAATATTACTCAAAATTAATATTAGTGTTAGAATATATTAATCTTATTAATATAATCAATAATATTAATATTAATATTTATCCATATTTGTATAAGGAAAATATAATAGTAAGTGATATTAATGTTATAATAATAATTATTAATGTTATATAAGTGTTATAAACTTTCCTTGATGAGGTATTAATGCGAGTAATGGGAAGGTTTTGGAGGTTCTATCCACCACCCTTGGCCATGATGTACATTTATGAGGGGGTGCAACTAACCACATGTATGCATTTGCTCGTACAACCCAAGATGGCCTTGACTCATTATAAACATGTCGAAATGATGCCTTATAAAGCAGTTAGTGCTAGATTGAGAGAAGGAGGCGAGGCTAGGTCCTTGACCTCCTTGCAGATGCTTTCTATTCTAGTTTGTGGTGAATGATGCTTTGAGTTATGGTTTGGGTCTGCCATAGTGATGGTGATGACATGGCTCTCTAACTTGTGAGGGTATTGGTGGCAGAAGTAGAGTATCTTTGGTGTTGAGTTTTTTGGTTTGAATCTTAGAGCCCTCACACATGGTGGGCTTGTGTGGGCTTCACTTTCAACTACCTACAATGGAATTTAGGTCGATTACTTGCATTGTCTCGTAATTTTTTTTAACTTAAGTACTAGGGTAGGGTTTGAGGTTGAAATTCCAATTTTTGTGTGTTGGGGCATTTGGTTTCAGTCTATTTGTTTGGGTTGGGAAGGTTTGGCAGTCTCTCTATGTCTTTTACTTGGGGGTCTCGTTGCATTTGTAATGTATTTTTCTGTTGCTAAATTTTATGTTAATTTTAGTGAGCTTCGTCCAATGAATTGTAATGTTTAGGGTGGAGGGTTTCTTTGGTCTTGGCTTCCTAGGTGTCTAAGGGTTTTTTATGACTTTTGTTCAATGTACTGTGTGTGTGGGCATATGTTTAATGGTTCTTGGAAAGGGGTCATTTTTAGAGGCTTCCATGAACATTGTACAACACCAAGTTGATTCCCTCTAGTCCAAGGTCTATATCATGAGTTTCAATGATGATTTAGTGGGTTGGAGCTATAGCTCTATCGTTGATCTGTTTTCTTTTAATTTTTTTTTACATGCAAAGGTATTTACATTAGCTACTCCAAGTGTGCCCTCCCAATTTCAAACATGTTGCTTATGCAGTGAATCTGTTGTAGGCATGAGGAAGGGTGCAATGGTTTGTAGAGGTAGAGAGGAGCGATACTTTTTGCTCATGACTTGGTTTCTACATACTTATATAATGCAGTTCTATCGGAAATAAGGAAAGATATATGTCAACCGGAAACTCAAGATGGGATGGAGAGGCATTCCCACTTCAATTCAGAAATCTTGGAGAATATGTCTGCTTGGTTTCCTCACCCTGGGCATACCAAGGGAAGAAGGAAGCAATATCTAAACTTTGTGGCTTTGCATTAGCAAATGAAAACTGTGTTGGGGCTTTTCCATGGTCAACCATTGACTATGGTGACATATGGTCAACTATTACAATGGTCAACCATGGTCAGCATTGTTAACCATGGTCAACCATTATGAACCATGGTCAACCATGGTCAATCATTGTTAACCATGGTCAAGAATTGTCAACCATTATTAATCATTTTCATCCATGGTAAATGGTCCAATATGGTCAACTATGACAAACCATTCTCAATCATTAACAATGGTTGAATATGGTCAATCATGGTCAACTATTGTCAACCATGGTCAACCATTGCAAATCGTTGTTAAATATGGTCAATCTTGGTCAACAAGTGTCAACCATTGAATATGGTCAACTATTGTCAACCATGGTCAACCACAATCAACCTTGATCAACCTCATCAACCCTCATCAACCATGGTTAACCATAGTCAATGAATACACCCACATACATCTATTATAACTAACAAAACCATTATAACTAATATGATTGAAATATGTCAATTGGTAGCATTTTTCAATCTCATATGTCAATCAACATGTGAAAATAAGGTTAATAGGTGTAAATCAACCACATTAATAAGTGTGATTGTGATAGTAATATATTACTACCAAAATCAAATCGTTGAAGCATTTAACAACTTATACAATACAAGTAAAAACTTACAAAATGCAATAAATATATGCACGACGTGATGAAAATGATCTAGCTAGCAAGAAAATGGAGCAATAAGTCGTGAGTATAGGGAAGCTTGGAATTTCGAAACGAGTTAGCTTTTATCAAATTTGAAGGATTTAAGAATTTTGTTATATACTTTCATATATTTCTTATCAAATTTGAAGGCTTTAAGAAATCTGTTATATACTTTCATATATCCGACGAAATAATTTGATGATCGTCTCGAATTTTATTTGTATATTTGATCGTCAAATTGTCGAAACTTTAACTACTGTTCCATCAAAAACCATAAAAAACTTTAACTACTATTCTTCCAACACCCCCCCTCAAACGCAACTCGGGGGAATCGAAACTGGGTCCAAGCTCTGATACCATATGGAGGTTTGCGGTTACTCCAAAACCCGCATGTATTGGTAAACATTCCAAACCAGTAACTAGGATGCCCAGGGTGGAAATTACAGATTCTATAGAGGCGCGGTAATTCTTCCAACACCGCCCCCTCAAACGCAACTCCGGGGAATCGAACCCGGGTCCAAGTTCTGATACCATGTGGAGGTTTTCCGTTACACCACAAACCAGTGACTACGATTCCGAGGGTGGAAATTATGGATTCTATAGAGATGCGGTGATTCTTCCAACATAAAAAGCTTTCTTATGAACATACCATCAAATTCTTTGGTCTGATAAGTCCATGCATAACCTTCTAAAATGAAGCCATGGCGTTCATCCCATCATTACAACACGCAGACATCAGTATAAGAAATTTAAAGGTAAAACATAAACTATAAAAATCCTTCAGCCACTATATTTCCCTCAACGATATCGAAGATCCTAGGAACAAAATAATCCTAACATACAACAGTCCTAACAGGAGGCTATTGGGTAGGGTACGTGAGGGCCACAGAGCCTGAACTTCTAACACATTTTCGTTGAGCAAAAGGTGATTATTGTTATCAGAGGCCTTACAAACGGTATATTTGGTAAGCAGCTGATCTCGAATCACGTTCTCCAGAATCTCTAGGCTCTTGCAGCAAACGCTCTCAGATTTCATACAAAACTCTCATGACTGTAAAGGGTTATAAAACGATTCCAAAACCGGGGAAACCACTTTGCAAAAAAATTGAGAAAGAATGCACATATGAAATGAGCGCCTATAGATTCAATAAAACCACCACCATGATGGTGAGGGCCATTTCCTTCGGAGACTCCATATTTCTGCAGATTCAAAGCGAGTATGAGACCATGATCTGGGAAACTTCAAAGCTATCTGGGAATCTGCTTCCAACAGTACTACCATTTTGGATCAACTACGCGGAAAAATACAATGGGTATATTGACCCGTTGGGAATTTGAGCGCATCTCGATGGAATAGATTAACAGACGACCTGATATATGGAGACATTTTGTTTGTTTCCAGGTGATAAATTGCATGGTTTTCCAAGGCAAGGTCATTGCCGTTTGGCTCAATCTCTATAAATGATTCCATAACCTTATTTCTCTGACTAACCAGAAAATTATTACTTACCACGAACCTCAATTGAATGTCGAAAAACAAAGTAACGCTTATACATTTATTAGCTTAATATATCAGTTTTCTTAAAGCTAATAAATATCTTTATATATATATTAATATAATTTAAAATAGTAAGCTATAATATGTATATGTATGGGGTTAAAGTTAAAAGATTACGTTGTTATATATATATATATATATATATATATATATATATATATATATATATAAATAAATAAAAAGTTATATTGTTAAATTTTTTTGGATATTTAAAGTGAGTGATTTAATATTAATTTGTTAAGTGGTTATTTGTTTGTTTGGTTTTTGTGTTTTTTCAATAGGATGAGAAGTTAATTGGGTGAAAAATTTTACATTTAAGATTTGAATTAAAGGAGTTTTGAGGATTATGCAGTTTCAGTAAGTGTAAGGTTTAGAAGTGATGATTGATGTTATATTATTTATTTTAGTAATATCAATATCACTTTTAGCATTTCTTTAATTGGAATAGGAGATATTTGGAGAAATTTTGTAACCGGATGTAAATAATAGAAATAATTAATGATTGGTTGATAATTAATGTTATAGGATTCATTTTGTTAATATCAATCTCACATTTTTATCTTTTTATAAATATCAAAATATAACCAATATTAAACTAATTATTCAAAATCATTATTAAACATCAAAAATTAATTATTCACTTTAAATAATTATTTCTAAAATAAAATTAATATATTAAATAACCAATTAATTGTTTTTAATTAATAATAATAATAATAAACATAAATCATATTTAATAATTAACTCAATTATCTTTGTCATTCCGCGATATAGATTATAGATAAGAATATATTTTTATTATTAGTTACATTATAAATGGGACCTTGTTTAGCACTCCAACTATTTAAAGAGGCTTACCTTGCCATGACCAATTATTTTTGTCATTCCACGATATAGATTCCACGATATAGAATATACTCTTATTATTACTTACATTATAAAGGGGACCTTGTTTAGCACTCCAACTATTTAAAGAGGCTTAACCTTGCCATGACCATTAAACACAACTTGAGCGTTTGTCAAAGCTTTTTTTTGGACGACTTCAAAGGAATTAAAGGGAGTAGTCTACCTAGGCGGAGGAATGGGCCGGTTTCCGTCACCGCCCGGAAAAACCTCCGGCTCCGGCCGCCGGAAATTCCTCCGCCCAGCTTCGCCACCCTCAGCGAGCTCCGCCCAGCGCCGCCGCGAACTCCGCCTAGTTCGATTTCGTGAACTTCCAGATGCTAACAAACATGGATGCATGGCGCAATGGTAACGCGTCTGAATCCAGATCACAATGTTACCTGTTCAATTCACATCAGGTTCAATGTTGTGAGTTCGTTTATTTTTGGTGTCGTAGATGATATGATAGTTGGAATCAGAGAGCGCACTGAAAAGTTGCAGAAAAAGGTATTTTCGAATGGGTTGTCCAATCCTTCGCACCTCGTTGCTCACCTTCCTTCATTGGAGACGATCCATAAATTTCTACTTGCAATATATAGCCGTAATTTCCTTCAACGACCGGAATTGCCTGTGCCCAGATATCATCTTCGAGATATGGGGTTTCGTTTGTCTAAACCTCTGTCTCCTCACTAATTAGCCTGGGGAAGCTACTGTAATGTTCTGCATAGTCTGGAAGAGACAGTAATTGTGATGAAGTCGTGAGGGAGAAAGGGCCCTTTGAGAGTTCAAAATCTATTCTTTTGACTGCGTCTATGCCGCTGCTACAACCCAAAAATAAATGAACTCACAACATTGAACCTGATGTGAATCAAACAGGTAACCTTGTGATCTGATTCAAACGCGCTACCATTGCGCCACGCATCCATGTTTGTTAGTATCTGGAAGTTCACGAAATCGAACTTGGCGGAGTTCGCGGCGGCGCTGGGCGGAGCTCGTTGAGGGTGGCGGAGCTGGGCGGAGGAATTTCCGGTGGCCGGAGCCGGAGGTTTTTCCGGGCGGTGACGGAAACCGGCCCATTCCTCCGCCTAGGTAGACTACTCCGAATTAAAGTAGGCGTCCATGAAACGTATTCCGGCCACACTTTCAGCGTGGAAACTGGAGCTGTTGAATGAAAATCATTCAGTTTACGAAGGTAAAAATTAAAATTATTAATTATTAAATTTCGATCATCTTTCTATTTTTCGAAGTAAATTATTAAGATTTAATATTCTTTATTTTCTTCAATTCAAATTTATAAAAGGATAACAAATTACTATCTTTTTATTTACATTTAAAAAATTATAATAATATAAATTTATTAAAAAGAATAGAGAAAGCAGTCTAATTTAAAATTAGATATTTAGAGACACTGTAATTATGTTATTTTTTTTTCCTTTTTGAAAATGGATGATATAAATTTTGGTGAAATTGAGATTTTTTATTATTTAAAATATGTTTTTAAATGTATAAATCGGTTTAATGTCTCTAGGAAACTCACAACTCCATTCAAATACTTATCTGCAAATTTATCGATGAAGCCTTAAAATATCAATCTCAAGAGACATTTAGTGGCTCGATAGAGTTCTAGCCTCAAGAAGACCTTGTCATATGGAGGGAGGACCTTGTCCCTACAAATTTAATTTCGTAACTAGTGGGAAAGCCTTAAACCTCCTAATTGGCCATGAAATGGTGTATTTAGGTTATGTGGACTAAACAACTTTGCAATTTCAACGAATCCCAACATGATTTTGGAGAAAATTGACAAGAAAAGTTTTGGACAAAATTGACTGAGAAAATTGACAAGAAATGTTTTGGCCAAAATTGACCAAAAAAGATGCCGAGAAAGAAACCAAAATGTAGAAGGGTTGGATTACAATAAACATAAATACTAATTAGATATTATGATGATGATGATCATCATCATCATCATGATCATGAGGATTAACATAGAATTGTGTAATTGGATCTTAAGTACATTAAAGACTTACTTTGATTTTTTAGAATCTTATTTATGTGTTTAAAAGCAATTAAGGGAAGTGTTATGAAATTACCATGGTTTTGATGACTTAAGAGGCTAGGAAGGTTGGTGTTGTGATAAATATTTTGAAAATATGACCTAATTTATGTATATAAATGGAACTTTAGGAGAACATGCTCGTCAACTTCAAGTTTCTCATAATCCCGAAGATGATAGAATTGCACATCCCATGATGCTTTGGGGTTTTTTGACACCTAGTTTTGCTATGTAACTTGGGAGATTTCGTTCAGATTCTAAAGATGTTGATTTTCTTCATTGCACTAGTCAAAATCAAGAGCCACTTTTGACCTTCTAAATTAGGTTGACCATGTCCTTGTAGTACTTTAGTTTCCTTTTACCTTATAGTTCTTTTTCCTACCAAATATTCTCTTTAAATTTGGAATCAATTATATTTTTAATATTATTGGTATCCTATATAATGATATCTTCCTATAATCCCTAATGATTAATCTAATACATGGCATCTTGATGCCAACCCCACTTGAGCTAGTGGTTTTTTAGCTAGATGTTTAAGTGTTTTTCACGAACCTCTTTTTGTCCATGATGTTTATCTTACTCTTGTACATTAAGTACCTGATAATGGTTGTGTGCTCAATTAGGGAAATAATTTCTTTTATGGAGAGGATAAAATAGAGTGAATTACCTTTAATTTTAAGATTATAAATTATAAAATTATTTTGGATCTGATTTATCTCTCTCTAAGATTCTTTAGAGATATTATGTCCCAAAACTTCACATCCATTATCCATATAATATAAAAAGAGTGAAAAGTGTATTAGAGACGAGTGTATTTTTTTAATATGAAATCCCACTTCTAAAGGTCCACTACTTTACATTTGCCTTCAAGTCCATAATAATTTTTCCATCCTCAATTTATCATGTTCTCAACACTATGGTCACAATTGAGCTTGTGATGAATATTAATGCCATGATATCTATATGAATGTGCTTCCTTCAAGCTATTTTTATCATATACAAAAATGTCATACATGTTTTTTATTTTTTTTTTATTTTTTTTTTTTGTTTTCAGATTTTTTTGATTGTAACCTTTGTTTTGTTAATAGTCACAATCATACCCATATTAGAGTATAAGTCCTTGAGGATTCTTATATGGCCATTAAGGTCATAAAGATTGATTTCTATAGGAGAAATATTGGCAACATAAAGGAGAAGATGATGAATATAACAACAAGAGTCAAGCTAGTACAACTAACATCTCTTAACTAATATTCTAACATATCAATGTATATGGTAAATGAGGTAGGGGATAGGGGACAACTTTTCTTGATTCCTATATTATAGGTAATTTATTATGATCAAGCCCTAGTGTTCCTAAACTTGGAAATAACACTCTCATGCAGCTTTAATTAACAACTCATAGCTAGAAGGAAATTTTAGATCGTCTAACCTATTCCAAAGGTTGGTCCTTGATATAGTGTAAAAATATTTGTTAACATAAACGAAACAATTCAGGACTTTTGTTTTACAATTGTAACAAAATGATCATAGGTGTAACAATATGAACCACAATTGAATGATAGCCTCTACAACTCGCTTGGATTTTAGCCTTTTTCCCATGGCTTTTGGGCTATATCGTCAATCTTCTTTTCCAAATTAATTCCATATAGATTGAATAAGATGGGGCTAATCATAATGGTTCTGTTATTAGAGGGATTAATTTTATCGCTGCTTTATAGATAGGAACATTCAGGCTTTGAGTATAGGGTTTAGGTAATAATTTCTTGACTACTAAATGCAACATCTTTTGTATGCGAAAGATAAGGATAATCTCTGCATTTCTTCAGATCTTTTGCATATTTCCCTTTTCTGAGTCACTTAAGCCTAATATTTACCTCTTTTACAAAATCACTTCATCCCCTATGAATACATTTGAAATGTTGTCCATAATAATAGGGGGTTCATAAATATATTTAAGATAAGAGTTTCGGTTTTTAAAAGAGAATCATATTATTTTGTTTAGTTCTATAGGTTTAAAAATTTCACCAAAATATTTTAGGACCTGGATTTAAAAACCATAGTACTCAAAAATTTATATCATAAAACATAATTAATAGAAAAATTATTTATAATATAAATATAAATACAATTTAATGTAATGTGCGCTAGATATGAATATAAATACTAACATGCATATTCATTTGGGAGGTGTTAATAGCAATCATTTACTCAATATAATATTTAATAAAGTGAAAATTATATAGTAGTACAAACTTATTTGGGAAATTGCCTTTTAAAATTTAGTAGGAAATTTAATCCACAGTAGCCTCGATCATCTCCTCAATGAAACTTCTTATGCACTTTCAGATGATACTAAGACATATTAAGCTCTTCTAAGCATATTTTTCTCAAAATGCATAGGATATATCCTCTTTGTAATTTTCTAATAATTTTAAACTTTTGAGTACCCTTCCAAAAAATTTGGTCAAGGGAAGAAATCTAGATTGGTGGTGGGTGTTATTATATTTATGCTTTAAAAATGATAAGAAACCAATAATTACAGTCCTCTACGAGGTGGAAACCTTCTTTTACAATGAATACAATATACGAGAAAATATTTCACGATCCTAAGACTAGGTCTCCTTTATATCTATATACGAGAGAAGGGCTACAAATATAATAAAATAGGACTATGAGGGGTTCTAGCCTACATAACAATATATAGCATAGGGTTAAAATGGTGCTTATATAGAGCTTAACATGCCCCTTTTCTTGAAACAAATTTTTCCTCAACAATTGTCTAATTGTCAATGATTTTCTAAGAATAAGTCATCTTCCCATGTTATATCTTCCATTGGTAAGTTCTTCCATTTGATGATGTAGTCCAAACTTGTCGAGCCACTCGGCTGCTTAATCCTTGTTTCAAGGATTATTTCTACTTATAGTATGACTTTCCCTTCTTCATTTATCACTAATAAACTTTTGTTTGCAAATCAATAGCATGGTCATGATCTTGATTAGGTGGAAGACTCTTTGGAATTAATCCAAATACCTTGGGATAAATTTGGACATCCTTCTAAAGATTCCTTGACATAGATGATATTGATATTTGAACATTTAGTGAACATAATTATGCCATTTCACATTAGTGCAGTCCTTTTTTACTAATTTTATCATTTCATTGGATCTTATCACTTTAGAGGGTTTTCCTCGGATACCTCTAAGCTCAAATTCCTTTCCTTATAGGTAAGTCTTATCCAGAGATATTGAAAATTAAAGGTCATTGTTCCCAACGATTGTAATCATTGGACCACTAATACAACATCAACACCGCCCATATGTATGGAAATCGTGGGATGGTCCAACAAATACTATCCCTTATTGAGCTTAATATTATGGCACTTCCATAAACAATTTATGATGCTTCCATCTCTAGTAATTACTTGAAACCCTAGTGCTCGATATATGAAACAACTGAGAAGTTTTGTTAATTTATAATTGATAAAGTTATAGGTACTGCCCAAATTAATGAACATTGTTACACTTTTATTTTTGATGTATCCTTCTATCTTTAGGGTTTTTGGAGTATTTATTCTAGTCAATGCATGCCAATATATTATTGGAGTGGTCTCTTGTAGCTCTAAATCTTGTGACTATTCCAATTTTTAATCTTCTTCCTCTTTAGAGCCAATGTAGAATAATTTCTTCTCACTACATGTTTTCCCATTACTATACTTTCTATCATAGTTGAAACATAGTCCCTTTCCTCTTCTTTCATCTATTTTCTGAGGAGTCAACCTTGTTCGTTTAGGAGAGGGAGCATGATCTTCACTATGTCCATTCATGGACAATTTTCTAGTGGCCATATTTTCACTTTCAAATTTTCCTTCTAGACTGGAAGCATGATGTAGAGTGTTAGGTTTAAATAGAGACACCACACGTAGGATTCTTTCCTTTAAATTTCCCATAAATAGGTGTAATAGATTATCCTCTAAAATATTATTTACTTTGAGACTCAAATTTTGAATTGTTGAATATTATTTGCAACTAATATCTTGTTACTAAGTTTTTATTTGTAAATTTGTATATGTCATCTTTTCTTATTGTTGTGACTTTAAAACTGAATTGGGACTAGTTTATCATTATTATGTCACTAATAAATATTTTATGTAAGCTTATTTTGTTAAGTTTTCAATAAAAAAATATATAAAATAATTATGAAGCTACAATTGGTTAAAGAGAAACTATGGGATGCAATTTAATGATGGAATTTAATTACCCTTGATGAAACAATACATAGGCATCTAATATGAGCTTTATATTATTAAATTATGAAAAAATTTTGATCAATAACTCTCTTGGTAAGTCTGGATGTTGTCTTAGAAGGCTTCGGATAACGGGGCTCATTAATGAGCCAAGTAACCAATTAAGCACATTATACATAAATTTCAATTAGATTGTACATAATAATTAAAACACTTATTAAATGCCTATAACCTTTCCTATTTTTAGAGGGATGTGTTCATCGTTGACCAAGAAATTAGCTGCTAATGATCTCATGCTAGTGATACGGGTAGATCTAGGAAAACATGCTTCAAAATGTGCAATGTCACTATCAGCATCTAGTGCACATTCTATATTATGCTACTCAAGGGGTGTAGTACTGACATCGATCCTGGGGAGTGTACTATTATGAGTGATTGGCGTGTCACTCAAAGGTGGAGATTGAAATTGGTACCAATATGATGTTGTGTCCATGTGGAATGGCTATGGTAGCAACACCGACCTTTGTAGGCCTACGTTGAGTATAAAACTCATCAAAGAAGTTGTGTAACAAATACAAGTTTTATAAAGGAATTTTAAGAGTATACAAATTAAAATTGAAAATAAATATATGGGACAATTAAATATGTTCATGCTTATGGCATAATGACAAATCTTCTGCATTAATATTTTAATTATTTCCCTTGTTGACTATGTCTTCAACTAAATATCAACCAAAGAAGCAAGATCATTGTTTGATATTTTCATAAGATTCTTTATTGTTTGCACTAGATCTATGGAAGAATAGATTTTTTATCTGTAATCTCTTCCTCAGGGTGATCTGTCGACTGATCTAACATTGGTTCCTTCCCCTTGTCACCATGATACAATGGTGTTGCCAACAATGCAATATCACACTACTATTCATAAGCATTGTTTTACATGAATAGATAAAGAAAGAAATGTCAAAAGTCGATGTTTCCCCAAACTAAACATAAATGCCTCAAAAGGGATAAAATGTTTGGGACAATATGTATATGAAGCCTCATGCCTTATCATAAAGGTATCACTTTTAACATTAAACAAATTATCCCTAAATTGAGCCTCCCCTCACCAATAATTTTCCTTGAAAAGGGTTTGGATTTATTTTTTAGTTTGAGAGATTTTGCTAGCCCTAGGCTTGAAACAGTTAGTCAACATTGTTGGTAAAATTATATGTATCCTAATTCCAACATTTAATTATCAAATCCGGGATCGTAAGACTTAGAGATGCAAGAACAGGAAATGCAAGATTATAGCCTATTCTAACCTATGTTAACAACTAACACTGGAAAGAATGAATTACTGAATATTATAACTTGTCATTGGACTTTGAAATTCTAATGCATATCAGGTTGCAAACCAAAATATTTTATTACCGATATATAATGTTCATGTGGTGTTACTTGTGTACCTTATAATTAGGTATTTAGACTTTAATGGTTGTAATACTCTAGTGATGAAAACTAATTAATCCTTCTCAAGAATAGAAAATTACAAATTAAATGTTGACAATTACAAGCAGAAGTGTGTGACGTAAGTAAAGAAAACAAGGAAATAAAATACAAGAAATGGATTAATAAAATATCAAAAATAAATGCTAAACAGGCTTAGGGACATAATGATATATTGTAGGTTTTTATTTGTTGTAGGACTCTTTTACCAACTGACTTGAAAGCTCTTAATCAATTAAAGAATCATAAAGTACACACCAGAAATTATTCAGTATTTTGATGTAGGATTTGGTTTTTGCTACCGAATTAAGTACCAAAAATATGGAAATTGAAATTGTGAAAATTGGTACCGAATTAAGTACCGAAAATATGGAAATTAAAATTCTAAATATTGGTACTGAATTGAGTACCTATATTCTAGAAATTAAAATTTCTGGGTACCAAAACGTGTTAAGAAACTAATTTTAAGCTTGCTTGACTCTTAAGCTCGAGAAAAATCAATTTGAATTTGATCATAACATGTTCTATTAACAGATATAAGGATATAAAAAGTAAATTCTAGCAAAATACTACATGAAACATGAATCTAAAAAAAACTGAAATGAAACATTAAACAAAATATATAACCAAGGAAACTAAATAGTTCTAAATACTACTCTACGAATAGAAAATCAGAAATGTTACCTAAGTCGAGGGGCCCTTCTTGACTTGGCAATGTTCCTAGAGACTAAATAAGATCAAAATAATATGCAGGGTTGAGCAATAATTAAATATTTATTACAAAAATCCAATCATGAACTTTACATACGGAAATTAAAATCTCTTACAAAAATCAACTTAGAGTAATGATGCAATTCCTCTCTATGTCCTCTCCTCTTTTTTCGTTGTGCAGATCCATTTGTCTTTATAATACATAAGATGGAGGAGGTGATAATATTGACTCCCATATAACTCTAACTTCCACACTATGATTAAAATAATGAATACCATTTAAAGCAATCTTCTTATGATTTAAAATTATGTTGAATCATGCATTGGAGATGGAAATGATGCCACTTGGAATTAGTTTGAATCTATTCCAAGTTTAGACATAACTATAGGGATGTAATTGCATGTATCTATTCATGTAGAGGTGCAAAATTAGGTAATGAAATTTTGAACTGGTACCGAACTAAGTACTGAACTGCCAGACTGGACTGAATTGGTACCAAAATACTAGAATTGATATATAGAGATGGAAATTTTTGTAGTTGAAAATACTCCTTGGCCAAATAGCCACATTATTAACCCATCATTGATAAAACCATATTAAATACATGTCTAATCATTAAAAAAATAATAAATCCATCATAATTAAGCACATGGTAGAAGAGGTTAATTTAGCGTAATTTGATGGTATAATGGCTATAAAAGTATCATAAATGTGGGAATATGGCTCATGAATATAGACCTCATATATTGAATGATATGACATATTCATAGCCCAACATTCCCCCATGCCTAATATTTTGGATGCTCTCATGCAAACAAAATCCTTGACTATCGCATTGTTTCTTGGCACAATTGGTTAAAGGTGAATTGTTATACCATCATAGACTTGATATATTTTACAATAGGGTAATATAAATTAAGGGCAAGTAAAATATGGACTAGGAAGAGATGATGGATGGTATAAGTTGATGATGAAGATAATGGCTATATGAACGTGGACTTGGAAACTTGTAAGACCATTATTCACTTTGTGGTTCTTTTCTTAGATAAAAAACAATGACTTCATCCTCCTATTAAGAGCATTCATATGATGATTTTGTGAGTTCTTTATGATGTACAAGGAGAAGACACTATAGATGTATATTTGTTTTCATGTACCACAATACTTTTCTTCTAATTCTTATGGTCTTACTATAATATGCATTGATGGATTTAGAAATGGAGGGTTTAATGGTAGCTTAAGAAAGGTAAATATTTATGGAATAGGAAGTGTTTAATCATCAAGCGTTTTTAAATTTGAATGAGTTAAAGAGTGTTAATAACTGGCATTGGTGACAAATAGTTGTGGGAGATTTTACATGGTTTGGTTGAATTATTAAGATGTTTTGGAGTTTCATAGGTGCTTAGAAGAATGTTTGTAGATGGCTTGAAGCAATAATTACATATCTAGGTGAAGAGTTTTTAGTTTTTCCTAATTTAGGGTGTGGGCACTAATTAAGAATTGGAAATTAGTGGATGTTGTTTTGAAAGCCTATATTTCCAATGAAAAACCCATGGACACAACCAAGAATATCATGCGTAATGCGTGGATATGTCTTGTAAGACGAAAAAAGAAACCTCAGGCTTTTACCAGTGAATTTTCCCATGGTTTTGAAGTGAGTTGTTCTAGTATTTTACATAGTGATTGATTTGGACATCAATGAGAAACATAACATCATTAATCATCTAATATTGTATTTAATGTGGTTGAATTGATCATTATTATTCAGTGACGTTTTGATCATTTGATCATGCTATTAAAGAAGTGTAGTTTCATTATTATTAGCATTGATGTGGTCTGATTTAGTGCTTTGGGTAATCATTTTAAATGGTATTGGCAGTGATCTAAAATATGGTTACACACTCAGTGAAATTGGAGCCATCAATATGTTAGTCTATGCAATGTTGATGTTTCGATACCAATTGAATTAGTCTTTGGTTGATTTGGTCTTGAGAGGAAAATTGGAGTGAAACAAATGTTAAAGTTAATGCATTGAGGAGGCCATATTTGATTATTTAGGAAATTATTTTAAAAGTCCAATGCTATGAAACGATTAGAATTTAGACATGTTATGCTCTTATGTAATTAAAAAAGTGTAGAACCTAGGATGGAGTGTGAATTGATATTATAGCTGCTAATATATAAAATTTGTGTTTATTGGATCATGTGCATAATATAGTGTGCATGAGTGTGTATGAATTGATTTGGTATATTCGTTCAATCAGAATGGAGCAATGTTTTTTATCTGAATGATGGTGATGTGTAATTTCAAAGCATATGTGGTTATGTGTTTGATATGAGTTACGCAAAATGCACTTTTGGAGGCTAAATGAGTAATTCAGTGTGAGTCATGGAACATTTAGGGTGTTAATGATACTTATGAGTGTGCACATGACCTTGAGTGATATCTATAATTTGTATCTATGCATCACATTTAAAATTGATGTAATGTGCTTATAGTTTCTTGATGAATGAACTTGAGTGTAAGGAGTGATAAATGTAGCGTGATTTGATGTTGTTGTAGTTGATCCGAATGGAAAATGGCATCAACCCATGGTATTCATCCACCCATGGAATTTACCCATGGTATTGTAAGTGGCATCCACCCATGGTATTTATCCACCCATGGTATTGTAAGTGACATCCACCCATGGTATTCATTCACCCATGGTATTTGCCCATGGTATTGTGACATCCACCCATGGTATTCATTCACCCATGGAATTGACCCGTGATATTGTGACATCCACCCATGGTATTCATTCACCCATGGAATTGACCCATGGTATTGTAACTGAAAAATACTATAAGTAGCAAGTCGCATTTTGTAAAAGGAGAGATTGTCCGCCACAATGTAGCCTTTATAGTTATTATTTGTTTTAATAAAAGGTTTCTTTGTGGTTTTGTTTATTGGGTGTTCTCCTCTTTTTCTTCTAGCATTTCAATTTTTTAGATCTTGGGGGCCTCTCCCTCAAGATCCATTTCAAATTTTCAAATCTTGGGGGTCTCCCCCCCAGATTCGGATCAGTGGTATCGGAGCAAGTTATGATTCCATGGGAATGAGGGTTTGATGCATATTTTAGTTTCAAATTTTGTAGTAATATTCAACAAACTTCAAGCGTGTGCTATGTCTTCCACAGAGCATTTTCTTGGGTCAAGCGAGAAGAATCTTTCTTTTTTCATTTTTTTGCAGGAACATTTTTGGGAGGCGACTTTGCAGATCAGATTTGAAAAATTTGGTACAAAATTTACAAAAAAAAATACCAGATATGGATGCCTTGTGAAAAAATACCAAAATTCAAAAAAATTGGTCGAATCAGAGTCCGGATGATGGAGATATCACTGATTTTAAATCAGTAATGTTGTAGATTTTTTTTCTAACAACAACTGTTGGACAACGACTCTCCTATATTTTTTGTAGTTTTTATGCAGAATTTCAAAACAGCAATTACATATCTAAGTTCCTCTCAGAAAAGCACCCAATTTCAAAAAAAAAATGGGTTGAATCGGAGTTCGGATGTGAGAGATATTGCTGATTTAAAATCAATTATTTTCCAGAACTTTTATGACGATGGAACTGTTGCAGCGCAAATTTTAGATTTCAGAGTGTCCAGATAAGGATTTCCATCACATGGGAAGATGCAAAATCGTTCTTCTACTTCCAAAAACATATTATAATAAATATTCTGAGTTATATTGACTAAGTTATGTCCATTTTAATTCTGGAGCAGCATTCGGAGCAGGTTCCCATTGGAGACGTGCCCTCCCACCCCACTTTAGTAGGCACCTGCTTCACATTCATCAGTTTCAGCATAACAACATTTGGCTTGGGTTATTTGGAGATGTGCCCTCCCACCCTAGGCTATGTAGGCACTTGCTACTTCATCAACAACCAACATCACGGTTATGGGTCAACCACACAAAATCCTTGTCATCGAAGTCCATTTGCTACGCTACACACTATTAGTATCATAGTTAGTCACAAGCATTACAGGGTATCTCTATCCTCAGATATTCATTTGTCATGGTTATGGGTCATCCAAAAACCCACACTTCATTGAATTCCATTTTTTAGGCCGAACACTATCAGTATCACAGTTGGTCACAAGTGCTATAGGGTATCTCTATCCTCTGATCTTCGTTCATCATGGTTATGGGTCATCCACAAACCCACACTTCATCGAAGTCCATTTGCTAGGCTGCACACTGTCAGAATCACAGTTGGTCACAAGCATTACAAGGTATCTCTATCCTCAGATCTTCGTTCATCATGGTTATGGGTTAACCACATAAAACCCTTATCTTCAGTGGCTCTTCATATTCAACAAAGGCTTCACAGGAGGGAACTTTACGCAATGGGGACCATTGCTTCTTAAGGAGGGAGGAATGATCCAAATGGAAAATGGCATCAACCCATGGTATTCATCCACCCATATTATTCATCCACCCATGGAATTTACCCATGGTATTGTAAGTGGCATCCACCCATGGTATTGTAAGTGACATCCACCCATGGTATTCATTCACCCATGGTATTTTCCCATGGTATTGTGACATCCACCCATGGTATTCATTCACCCATGGAATTGACCCATGGTATTGTGACATCCACCCATGGTATTCATTCACCCATGGAATTGACCCATGGTATTGTAATTGAAAAATACTATAAGTAACAAGTCGCATTTTTTAAAAGGAGAGATTGTCCACCACAATGTAGCCTTTATAGTTATTATCTGTTTTAATAAAAAGTTTCTTTGTGGTTTTGTTTATTGGGCATTCTCCTTTTTTTCTTCTAGCATTTCGATTTTTCAGATCTTGGGGGCCTCTCCCTCAAGATCCATTTCAATTTTTCAGATCTTGGGGGTCTCCCCCACCAAGATCCGGATCAGTGGTATCGGAGCAAGTTGTGGTTTTGTTTATTGGGCATTCTCCTCTTTTTCTTCTAGATATTCAAGTTTTCAGATCTTGGGGGTCTCTCCTCCCAAGATCCATTTCAATATTTTAGATCTTGGGGGCCTCCCCCCAAGATCTGGATCAGTAGTGCATGTAAATTGTGTGTGGAGGTGCAAGCTATAATGTGAGTAGTGTTTACAACTAGAGATAATGATGTGTTTGAAAGAGAGCTAGTCTTGTTTACAATGGATAAAATTTGTTGAAGTTTATATTTTAAATTTCTTTATTTTAGAAAGAGTTGGTACGTTTTGGTAGCTACCATGTGATATAAATTACATATATATGTTGTGAATTCTAGTTGGTTGAGTGAATATGTATATACTATGATTGGAAATCTGTTACTGATGATTTCTATGGAGAACACAGTGTAGCTATATTAATGATAATAATGTTGCAGGGCCACTTGTGAACTTCTTGTGATCATGTTTCTAGGTTGTTGTTGTTGATGCATTGTCATGACAATTTATATTTCCACGTAATATGCAATTGCTAGTATTGCACTGTAGAGGTTATGATAATATTGGTTGATATACATTCTTGGTTCTAGAGGGACTTTAATTGATTCATGTTGTTATTAAATTAGATTGGTATATGGAAGAGGTTTTTTAGAGCATTTGAAGGTGTGGCATTGCTAGGGTCTATTGTATGACCATTGTTTATGTTGAAAAACACTAGTTGCATGGCTGAGCTAGTATGATTGAATTTGTATGCTAATATGGTTTAGGCATGGGACTGTTGGCAATGATGATGTAGTTGTTGGTGTAGGTGTTATTTTGGAGTGATTAATGGTTGAAATTGATGTCAACCTAGGCATGTATTGTGGATGATTGTGTTGTAGGTGGTTTTATATTTGGTCTATGGTTTGTGGCTTTTTATAGATTGACTTGTTGGTTTGTGCCACTGGATGTAGATTTTTTATTGTTACAGATGATTTGGCTTGGTTTATGTCAGATGTTTTGGAGTTGAGTTGTTTTAAGTTTTGTTTGAGCATTTTATCTGGTTTTCTTTCACATCTTGCATATTTCATGAGTAGAGTATTACGATGGTATATGTATTCTTGGTATTAACATTACCATGGTATTAGTATGTGTGTGGAGTAGGTTTCCATTTGATATTACCTTGGTAAATATAGTCTTGGCATTAAAATGACCATGGTATAGGAGCATGTGGTATTCACATAACCATTGTATTTACCTATGGTATTGACTTGGAGATTACCATGGTATAGGGGTCCTTGGAATTGGAATAACCATGGTATTGACTTGAATATTACCATGGTATAGGGGTCCATGGGATTGGCATAACCATGGTATTTACTCGTGGTATTGACTTGGAGATTACCATGCTACCAGTGTCTATGGTATTGGCATAACCATGGTATTTACCTGTTGTATTGATTTGGATATTACCATGTTATAGGTGACATAGCTTTTTACATAACAATGGTATTTCCTTATGGTATTGGTTTGGACATAATTGAGGATAATTTCGCATATACTGAAAAGAAAAAGAAAAAGTATTGAGTTGTTTTTTCTTTTTTGGTGATGTTTGAGTGAGTAAGGAAGAGTGTGTGTGAGAGAAGAAGACCTTGTGTAGGTTGTGCATGAAATATGCAAAAAATATACAACAATTTATAGCGGTAGTAAATGGCAGCAAAAACATGATTTAGCCATAATTTTATCTAGCAGTGTCGTGATGGAATAAGGAATGATTGTAGATAATTTCCTATATGCTCATTATATTTTCATCAGATTATATTTTGCGTATGTAGCATGTATTATTTATGGGCTTTTTGAAGTGATTGAGTGAGGTGTAGTAGAATTGTTCAAGGTGATTGTTGTATTTGTTTTGAACCTATATTGCTAGAGGTTGTTGTGTTGTTCTAGTTGAGCAGTTCAAATTGACTCTAGTCTAAAATGAATGAAATGAGGGTCACGTAGAAGAGTGCAGTGGGGTTTTGGCTAATTCAGTACAGAGAACATACTTCTTCATGTGTCCAATTAGAGTAGGGTGAGGCTCGTTGGACATGGTGGCTTCCAGCAGATGAGGTCCATAAAGTCATGAGATAAGGATCAGATTTATTCATGAGTGCAACCGGAGTTGGGAGAGGCTTGTTGTTTGTGGTGGCTTCCAATGGATGGATGTCTGTAGAGTCATGAGATGAGGATCAACGTTCTTACTGATAGTAGCCATATGTATTTTCTATGTATTGAATTGTTTAACGAATAATAAAATTATTGAGCAATGCAATAGCAACATCTGATGGTTTTTTGTCCTGGAGAGGGTTTTCCACCATAAATATCTTGTGACCCGTTGTGCATGTTTATATTGTTGATTTTATGGTTCATGTCTGATGATCTTGGTGTAGATGCAAATTCAGATTTATTATTGACTGAGTTTTTTAATTTTTTATGTGATATAATCTGCTAATGGATTAATGTATTTGTATGTGAATTAGTAATTGGAAAAGAATTGAAATTTTTTATAATCCTATCACTAACAATTCACCCCCCTAGTAGTGAGCTCATTTCCAAAAATTAGCATAAGAGTCAGTGCCTTTGTTGCAGCTTAATCATTGGAAGGTGGTTTTGGGAAAATCATGGGTTATCAATATTGTCCACAACTCAATGCCTCAAATTTCCGAGCATGGAGAGATAAGGTAAAAATAAAAATTTATGCTCAAGGATCTAAATTTTGGAGAATGGTGATAAATGGCTTGATGATAAATCAAGCTCAATTATTGCATGTGTAGGCCAAATGTGTAATGTATGATATTCTCCATGATTGGGGTGCTAAGAAAATATCAGATATCAAGACTGTTAGCGAGATTTGGGATAAGTTACATGCACTGCATGGAATATAGATCTAGAGGAATGATCATGAAAAGGATAAATAAGTTGAAGAAAAAACACAAATTAGTGCAACACTTGCAGAAAATAGATATTTGAAAAATATTCTGCAAATTCTTGAAGAAAGAGAGCATAGTTTCAAGAAATCAATTGAAGATTTAAAAACCTAGCTGGAGGAAGAAAAAATAACTAAAGAGGAGATTGGAAGTGAGCTTAAAGAATAGATTAGCATTTGTGAAAAATTAAATATTGAGGTGGCTTCAATAAAAGAAGATGAATTAGCCTCATTGAGATGTGAATTAGAAAAATCAAATAATCAACTATCTTAATATCGAAAGTTGGAGAAAAGAGCTAGAATTTTGGATGAGATCCTTATGAGTCAAAGATCCCCTCTTATCAAAACCGGATTCGGTTTTGAAGAAGAGTCATGCTCCATGAATGAAAAGGATAAAGTAGAGGACAAATATATTACATAAAATCATAAGCCTATCACCAATGAAGTCAAGCAAAGCCCTAGGAAGTAGCACCAACAAAGGGAGGAAAGAGGACAGAAAAAGATCCACATGCTAGAGAGAAATCCCACAATATTTGGAGAAGAAAGGAGTAGCCAAACACTCCCACTCAATTCTAAGGCCTGCATGGTATTAGGGGGAGAATATGGCCACATTTTGGGTTGCATGCAATTTATTAGAAATGTTGCCAGATCTGAAATGTCGCATGAGCATTTTGTTGCACGTGATTGCCTTGGATTTGTAGCACTCACAATTTTTTTCTAGGAGATTATTTAGAGATGGCATATATCTAGGGGTAGAATCTCATGTGGTTCGAGCATTTCAATGATTTATTATGGTATGATGGTTCCATGCTAGCATAAGAGAAAATGAGGTTGTTTGAAGAAGTTTTTCTATGTCATGCACTTATCTCACTTTGGTTATTGTAGGAGATATTAGAGTATGTGTTTTGAGTTTGCATGACTTACACGATTCTCCATCAATTTGTATCGATTAGCATTCAGATGCTTATTTTCATATTGGTGGATGCTTTGAGCATCCATGTAAAATTTCTTTTATATGAATGAGTTGTGTATGTTATTAGTGAGTGATATTGACATGCATGGGTTGTTGCTACCATGAAGATTTATTATTATTTTCTCATGCATATTTTGACCTTCATATTGCAACTAGTTGGTGTTTGTTTGTTTACATGGCCTTTATGGAACGCAAAATGAAGAATGTGCATTATGGACGACCTCCCAAGGGTTTTTGTGGAAAACTTGATTATTGCTTACACATGGGAGGAGTATGGTTATTATTTTTGGTATTTTTAACATGTGACGGTATGTTGATTCCATCAGATTTTTTGGGAATTGTTCATTGGTCACAATGTTTCATGATCTCTTAGCTATGTTCTTTTCCACCATTGAGGAGATTGGTTGTTGTTACTTTGCATATGATTCATTTAGTAGATCTCTTTATGGTTCTTTGGTTTTGGTCTTTCTATTGATAAATCTTGTGCTATAAGTTTAGTTCTAATCCAAGTTGAAGATTATTTGTTGCTGCTTAATTGTTGGCATTATGAATATGTGGTTTAGTGGTTACTATTGACATGATATGCTGCAACTTTGAGAAGATGATTGTTTCTTGCTGCAAATAGTGCACATATTTTTCATATGTTGCTACTGCAAGTTCATGAGGTATATTTATGTGTTAGATGTTGCTACTACAAATTGGATTTTTATGCTTCTTAGTTGATGTCATGGTTATATGCTATTGTTGCTCATTATTACATATTTCATGTTGATTGGATATTGCTTCCATCACTTCATTAATTTCTAGAAGATGGTGCCTTGATATAGATGGATCTATCTTATGCACATGGATGGTTGTATGCATGATGTGATTTATATATTTCTTGTCATTCATCATCTTGTTGCTAGCCTAAATGTTTGTAGTATTGGTCAAGGAGCTTAATTGAGTATGTCTTGGAGAGAGGCATGAGTTTTGGTCATGTATTGAAAATTTTGAGTATTATGTAACAACCACATGCTTCATATTGTACCTCATCAGTTGCAGTCATGTATCTTGTTTATGAAGCCATGTAATCAAATCTCAAGTCATTGAGTTCATGTTGTCATGATTTGGTGATAGGAAGAGTTATGAGTCATGTCAAGTTTGTACTATTATGATTTGTTGCAGCCATTTTTGGGCTATTGTATATCATGTTATAGTCATTTTTGCAACCTTGTATTTCATTATATAGCCATGTACTTACATTGTATTGGATATCATTGGTCATGGTCATGTTGGAGAGAGAGTATTGGTGTCTAAAATCTATTAATGAGGGATGAACCAACCATTCATGAGGGTTTATGGGTGATTCTTCAGTCATGTATTGCATATTAAACATATTGTGTTAAGTTAGTCCCTTGGTCCATGAGGTGTATCCTTCAGCTAGAAGGCACTAGTTGTAGGTTGATGATGTTGATGTGAGTTTGGTTGTTGATCATTTATGAGTATTGTGTTGTTGCTTGAGAGAGGATGGATGATCCTATTGCTAATTGGTCATCACGTATCTATTGCTATTGTATCAGAGGATGTTCCTGCTACTACTAATTGGTTCTGGAGAGAATGTTTCTTCTCACATTATGTTGTTACTGTTGGTTGAGAGTAGTGTGCATGGAGAGTTTTTTTTTGTTACTTTAGGAAAGAGAGAGAGATATTGTTTCCATTGTATGTTGTCATGCTTCCATGAGGAGCGTTATGCTTGTTGTTGCACTATGATCTGAACCAGATAATGTCTAGGGGGAGTATTGCCTATACAACTATGATAAATTATATGAGCTTAGCCCTTTTCCATTGATTTCAAAGCGAGAATATCTATGAAGATCAGTGCCAGAGGTCAACGTGAGTGGGATCGTTCAATGGGGGTTGCCATCAATTCCAAAGGTGGAGATTGTTGGCATTGATGATGAAATTGTTGGTGTAGGTGTTGTGTTGCAGTGATTGATGGTTGGCATTGA
The DNA here is from genome assembly GCA_031772625.1 of Pinus tabuliformis. Classification (NCBI taxonomy): domain Eukaryota; kingdom Viridiplantae; phylum Streptophyta; class Pinopsida; order Pinales; family Pinaceae; genus Pinus; species Pinus tabuliformis. The sequence goes on along the minus strand of CM062804.1, from coordinate 328,079,851 downwards.
TATCAACTTGGGCATGTAGTGTAGATGATTATGTGATAGGTGGTTTGAGCTTTGATCTACAGTTTGTGGCTTGTTACAGATGGATTTGTTGGTTTGTATCACTGGTTGCAGATGTTTTATTGTTTCATTTTATTTGGCTTAGGTTATGTTAGTTGTTTTGAGTCATGAGTAGAGTATTACCATGGTATAGGATTCTTGGTATTAGCATTACCATGGTATTGGTATGTGTGTGGAGTTGTTTGGCATGTGATATTACCTTGGTGCATATAGCCTTGGTGCATATAGCCTTGGTATTGACATAACCATGGTATTTTACCATGGTATTGTTTTGGAGATTACCATTGTATAGAAGTTTGTGGTATTGGAATATCCATGGTATTTACCTGCGGTATTTACTTGGAGATTAACATGGTAAAGGTCCATGGTATTGGCATAGCAATTGTATTTACCCATGGTATTGACTTGGAGATTACCATGGTACATGGGTTTGTGGTATTGGCTTAACCATGGTATTTACCGGTGGCACTCACTTGGATATTACCATGGTACAAGTGTCCATGGTATTAGCATAACCATGGTATTTACCTATGGTATTGATTTGGATATTACCATGGCATAGGTGTCCTAGGTATTGACATAACCCATGGTATTGGTTTGGAGATAATTGAGGATAATTTGACATATACTAAAAAGAAAAAAAAAGTATTGAGTTGTTTTTCTCTTTTGGTGATGGTTGAGTGAGTAAGGAAGAGTTTGTGTGAGAGAAGAATATTGTGTGCAGGTTGTGAAAGGAATTAAAAAAAAAATCTACAACAATTTACAATATTAGTAAATGGCAGCAAAAACATGATTCAACCAAAATTTTATGTAGCAATATGGTGATGGAGTAAGGAATGATTGTAAACAATTTCCTATATGATTTTTCATTATATTTTCATCATATTATATTTTTTGTATGCATCATGTATTATTGATGGTTTTTTTGCAGTGATTGAGTGAGGTGTAGGAGAATTGTTCAAGGTGATTATTGTATTTTTTTTTAGCCTATATTGCTAGAGGTTGTTGGGTTGTTCTAGTTGAGCAGTTTATATTGACTCTAGTATGAAAATGAATGAAACAAGGGTCACATAGAAGAGTGGAATGGGGGATCCAACAAATTCAGTACATAGAATATATTTCTTCATGAGTGCAATCAAAGTTGGGAGACGCTCATTGGTCGTGGTGCCTTCCGGCATATGAGGTCCATAGAGTCATGAGATGAGGATCAAATTTCTTCATGAGTCCAATTGGAATTTTGTGAGGCTCATTGGTCATGGTGGATTCCAACAGATGGATATCTGTAGAGTCGTGATATAAGGATCAGAGTTCTCACCGATAGTAGCCATATGTATCTTCTATGTATTGCTTGACAAATAATAAAATTATTGAGTAGCGCAGCAACAACGATGGGTGGTCTTTTTCCCTGGAGAGGGGTTTTGCACCATAAATGTTAGGTCCCTATAATACTAGTGATCCCCCCATTACTATTGTCGTTGAAGCCCTTATTGTTATTGTTGTGCCCATATTGTCCCCATACTGTTATTATTGTGCCCCATAGAAGCCCACCATTGTTATTTTTGTGCCCTTATATTATTATTGTTATGTTGGATTTGATTATATTGTGACCCCTTAGAATCCTATATATAGAAAGGATGTTTTGTCATTTGTATCATCGAAGAATTTTTCATTTGTATAATGTAAAGGAGGTTTTCCCCTCGAAGAGGCTGATCTAAAAGGTGTTGATCTATCTTTTCTATCTTTTTGTGAGCTAGTTTCATAACATTTGATATCAGAGGTTTGGATTTTAGGGTTTAGCTACTCTAAAACAGGTCGTCATGGAATTTTTGCTATAAAATTTTTTATGGGACATTTCAAAAGCTAAAAAACCAACCCATTTGAGCTAAAATATCGGTGATCCTTGGGTCCGAATTTCAGATCTTTTCTCGCTATAGTTTTCAAGATAGGATCCAAGGAAGTTAGGGTTTTTGCAGGCTACCTAATTACATCCCAAACAGGTGACCTTGGGAAAATCATCATAACCTCCTCTCTGAGTATCAGATTGGAATTCCGTCAGAATTTAAAGAAAGAGGACTGACTATAATTTTTTGTGCATCATTTTTTGGTTCGAAGGTTGAAACAATGACACGTGGCACTTCGTACAAGTTTGCTCTATTGAAAAAGTGTATAATCAGGTCATCTTGGGAGATTGAGCATAACATTTTCTTGTAGAATCCAATTTCGATCAAAATTGTGGATTTGAAAAGTGGGATCACAGGGCTACCAGAGTGCACAATTTTAGGCCTTGTAGATCTGAAATTGAAGAGATACATCAGATACAATATCGCGCTGTTACAAAGTGAAAAAAGGTGTGTAGTTTTTTTTTTTAATTTTGCATAAGTTTAGTTTGAAAAGTTAGTTTGAAGGAATTCAAAGGGCATAGTGAAGCATAATTATCATTAATTGATTCCCCAAAGAAAGAAAATGGAAACACCTTGTAAGAAACCTAAAATATCTAGCATGACTCGTGAAGAAGAGGAAGAAATGCAACATGATATATCAAAATTACGAGACCAAGTGTAACAAAATTTACTCTGACTAAAAGGTAATAGAAGCTAAATGGATGGTTTAAAGAAAGCTGTAGAAGCTAATATGGATGGTGTGGAAGCTAAGATGGATGGTTTAAAAAAGGGTGTGGAAGCTAACATAGATGGTTTAAAGAAAGGCGTAGAAGCTAAGATGAATGATGTGAAAGCTAAGATGAATGAAATGGAAGCTAAGAAGGATGTCGTGGAAGCCAAGATGGATGGTTTAAAGAAAGGTGTGGAAGCTAGGATGGAAGATTTGAAGACAGATTTGAAAAAGTTTCTACAAGAAATGCTTACTAATGGTGAAAGGGTAGTAAAGAAAATTCATGCTGAGAACAAAATAACATTGGATCAAAGAACCACCATGTTCCGGAGATTGATATGAGGAATTCTGATGGCAAGGATCACGTATCATGGATACTACAGATGGAGCAACATTTCAATATCCATAATGTGCAAAACATACAAATGGTACGTGTTGCAACTTTATGTTTGGAACCAAATCAGTTTGTATGGTATCGATGGCTTTGCTCTTGTAAACAAATTGTCACTTGGGAAATTTTTACAGAAGAAATGATAGCACATTATGAGGATACAAAAAACAACAGTTTTTTTAGCCAATTGATAGATCTAAAAAAAATGGTTCAATGATGGAGCACATTGAGGACTTCCAAAAATTGAATATAAGGGTAAAAGATATTCCAGAGGAGCATAGGATTGATGTGTTCATAGAGACTTTAAAGGATAAAATCCAACATGAGGTTTGCCTTTGGGAACCTGATTGATTGGAGAAGGCATTCCGGTTGGCAAGAAAAATGGAAAGCAAAATTATGGCGACAAGTGATCCAAGTGGATCTCTAGACACAGTGGCATGGAAAAAGCTCAAAATTAAAAATGGTGGAAAGGTGATGAACTTGACATCATATCAAAATGCTTGTCACCTTGATTCCAATGGTGTGAATGACACTCCAATCCGAGTCTGGATGAAGGAAATAGAGGCAATCAAAGTTGGGTTGACTTTTGATGACTCGACAAGATTAATGAAGGAATAATTTAAACTTTTCCAGCTGACGGAATCTGGCCAACTTCAGACAGATTCCAGGAAAAATCGTGACCTCGTTAGAAAGACTCCTTCGGTCTAAAACCAAATTTCTAAATATGCATAGTTTGTTTTATTACCAAAAAAAAATTATAAAAAAAAGGGTGGCGGGCCACCAACCTCGCCACCCCTTAATCGCACCACATAACATTAAAAAATATTGGTGCAGGGGCATGCCATGACCCACGAACCCTCCCACGGAATGGTTGTAACAACCATAAACAAACCAGGGTGGGCAGCCATGACCCCACCACCCCACACCACGGAACTCCCACGGAGCCACAGAGTTGTTGGTGCAAGTTGTGGGCCGGCCCTTGGGGAACGGGCCCAACTACACCACATTAAAAGAATTATGCCATGAAAAGAAAGGGATATGGACCCGTCAGAGAGGAGGTAAGGTGGCCGGGCCACCCAAGGCGGGCCCAACCCAACCTTTTTTTAATTAAAAAAATTTTGTTATGTAAAAAAGGAGGAGGCAGGGTTTGACCATCCAACCTCCTCCATAATAAAAGAAGCCTAAACCAACTCAGAAAATAGTTTCATTGAGAAATCCTCCATCCATATTTTACTTAAACGTAGTTTTTCAGTGCGCTCAAGCAGAGGAGGCAGTGCACGTAGTTCGAGGCAGAATTGTGCAGGAGGGCCGAATTTTCACTTTGTTAGAATTTGACAAATTTTATATGGTTTTAACACTTCTAGATGCCACAAACACAATGGAGTTGTCCATTTCTCCATCACAGTTCTGCATTTTTCAGTATGGAGGTATTAAACTCCTTTTTGTAACTAATGCTTATACTCTTCTTTCTCATGGCACTTAATGAATGAAGGTCTCGCCATTGATCAAGTAGGGCTCGGAGACATAGTCCAAGTCGGATGAACTCCGTTATCAAGTCTTGTTGTCTTCTTTCATGCTTTATGTGTTTCTCCTCTTCTCTCATGTGCACATTAAGTGTTCTATGTTAAGCTACAATTTATGCATGTAATTCTTTAACACATCTATAAGCAAAAGATTTTCGATCAAGTGCTATCAGAGTAGGTCTTCTTTAGATGTGAATTGCATGTTTGTATGCTAATAAGAAACAAGCTCCGAAGAGGTGAATGGAAACTAAAGTCTTTCCATCCCGAAGCAGGGCATGCACATTGAAGGAGAAACATGGCAGATGAAGAGGCTCGTCATGAAGAGGAGCGCAATTTCTGGAAAACCTTATATACAATGGAAGAGAATGTTGGTCAGTTGCTTTCAGGGTTGGATAAAGCGGAAGAGAGAAATCTAGAAGAACAAGGTTTAATGCATGGAAATGGTGGAGAAGAACCCCCTCGTTTTCCTTCCACAAGTGGAAGTTATTCTTCCTCTAATCACCGTCATCATAGAAATGCAAGGGACGCATCTAAGAAACCTTTCTTTAAATTAGATGTCAAATTTGATCTTCCCATGTTTAACAGTGAAAGTAATGCAAAAAAGCTTAATAACTGGATTAGGAAGATTGAAATCTACTTCAAGATTTAGTAGATCAAAGAGGACGAGGCAAAGATTCAGCTTGCCTCTCTTCGGCTAAGTAGCATCGCTCTCATTTGGTGGGAGAGCAAATTTTGAAGCAGTAAGAGTGTGGGTAACATTATTTCCTCATGGCCTAATTTCATTTATGCATTAAAAGAGCAATTATGTTCCTTGGGTTATAAACAAAAAGCCTTAATGGATTGGCAATACTTAAGGCAGGGCAGAGGTCAGGATGTTCAAAGCTTTACATAGGAATTCAGAAAACAGGCACTAAATTTGGGCATTGCACTTGACTCACCTGAAGTAGTAACTAAGTATATTGGATCATTACATAGTTACCTTAGACATTCATTATTATTGTTTGAACCAACTACTATTGAATCCGCTAGTGTGAAGGCAATTCATATTGAGAACATGGGCAAAAATTAAAGATATGATCATTTCAAGAAACCACCTTTGAAGCCCCCAAATGGAAAACCCAAAGTGAAAGGAAAAGGAAAGGAGAAGAGGACAACATCAACTAAGAAAGATGAAGGAGAAAGACCTTATTGCAATCACTACAAAAAGGAAGGTCATGACGACGATCATTATTGGAAACAGTACCTGGAATAGAGACCAAAGAAGTACGGACAAAAAGGCAAGCAGAAGACAGTGGAAACTATGCAGCAAGATCTTGGATCCGACTCCAGAGATGAAGCACTAATCACAACAGTAGGAACAAAAGGTACTCTTACACCTCATGTTAATTCTAAATCACATTAAGGCACTAGTTCAATAGATGAGTCTCTTCTTAATGAACGAAAGAGAATTGAGCTATTCCATATTAGAGTTATCATAAATCATATGAAAGTGGAAACTCTATTTGATACCGGATCCCAAGCAAACTTAATTTTAGAGTCCTTGGTAAAGAAGCTAGGCTTGGAAACCAAACCACATCCAAAACATTACCCACTTGGATGGATACATGATAAAGCAAAACTGAATGTAACTAAGCAGTGCAAGGTAAAATTTGTGATTGCTTCTAAGTTAGTGGATGAGGTAAAACTTGATGTGATACCATTGGATATCTGTGGCATGGTGTTAGGGAGTTCATATCTATATGATACAAAGGCAATCTTCTTCTGTCATGAAAACAAATACCAAATCACAAAATATGGGGTAGAATATATTGTAAGGGCTCATCAGACTAAAATCAATGCCAACCTTGTAAGTGCAGGACAAATGAAGAGGTTAGTGAATTCCAGTAAGGGTTGCATGCTTATGATTGTAAGGGGAAAAGATGTAGAATTATCTGATGCTTTCCAGGGTTGTGATAATGTGCATGAAAAGGAATTATGTGAATTAATTTCTAACTATGATGAGATGTTTCAAGAACCAAGAGGATTACCTTCGAAGAGGGAAATCCAACATGAGATCCATTTGCAACATGACGCTCCTTTACCAAATATTGGCATGTAAGGGATGTCGACCATTGAGATGGAGGAGATCAAAAAGCAGGTGCAGGAACTATTGAAACAAGGGGTCATCAGACCAAGCACTTCTCCATGCAGCTCACCGATTATCTTAGTGCTGAAGAAAGATGGCACATGGAGGATGTGCGTGGATTATCGAGCACTAAAAAAAATCATGGAGGAAAATCGTTACCCTCTTCCCCGCATTGATGACTTATTAGATCAGTTAAAGAATGATATCTATTTCACGAAATTGTATTTGTGTAGTGGTTATCACCAAGTCCAAATTGCAGAGTAGGATGTGTGGAAAACCACCTTCAAGACCAAATAGGTGTTGTTTGAATGGATGATGATGCCATTCAGATTTGCAACTCTCCAGCCACTTTCATGAGGGTCATGAATGATCTCTTTAGGCCTTTCATTGATGAATTTTTTCTTGTCTATCTAGATGATATTCTTATCTTTAGTAAAAGTTGGAATGAACATGTATGTCATGTGAAGAAAGTGTTTGATGTATTGAAAAATGAAAAACTCTATGTAAAATTGTCAAAGTGTGAGTTTGGTAAAACCTTTTTGGTTTACCTAGGTCATATTGTTGGTCATGGTCAGCTAAAAATTGATCCTTCTAAAGTTGAAGCAATTGTAAATTGGCCTAAGCCTACTAGTGTAACCAAGGTTCGTAACTTTTTGGGTGTAGTACAATATTGGAGGAGATTTATTGCCAATTTCTCTATTATTGCAGAACCTTTACACATATTGACAAGTGTAAAGCAAGTATTTCAATGGGGAGGAAAGTAGTAGAAGTCCTTCGAAACATTGAAAGAAAAGATTAGCACCACACAGGCCTTGGCCTTACCAAATCTCCAATGACCATTCAAGATTGAGATAGATGCCAACGGATATGCCATGGGAGCTATAATGATGCAGCAAAAGAAGCCAATATGCTACCATTCAGAGAAGTTCTCTCAAGCTATGATAAACTATCCCACTTATGACAAGGAGTTATATGCCTTGGTCCAAAGTGTGAAAAAGTGGAAACACTACTTGATTGGCAAGGAGACCATCATCCATACGGATCATTAGCCTTTGCAGTATCTTCAGTCACAAACCAAGTTGCAACAATCTCGTCATTTCAGGTGGATGGGTTTTCTTCAACAATTTCATTTGGTAATAAAGTATAAGAAGGGCATTAGCAACAAAGTGGCTGATATACTATCTCGCCCTCTTATTTCTGCTTCTGTTATTTTGCATAATTCTTCATTATCTTTTGAAATTTATGCTGAACAATATGCTAATGATGATGTCTTTAAGGAGATTTATGCAAAACTAACCCATCGTTCACAGGTGGACAACTATCACTTGCAGGGGAAACTGTTGTATCGCCTTGGAAAATTGTGCATACCAACAGGAGAAAGGGTACATGTAATCTGGGAGGCCCACAGCTCCCTTGTGTTTGGTCATTTTGGTATTGAAAAATCTTTGTGTCATGTACAAAGATTTTGTTTTTGGCCTCATATGAAGAACATTGTGACTCTCTATGTAAAGGGTTGTGTGATGTGTTCTGTTTCAAAGCCCTCTAATAGAAAACTCAGGCTCTACACACCACTCCCTATTTCGAGTCGTCCATGGGAAAGTGTGTCGATGGATTTTGTAGGAGGTTTTCCTTTGTCTAGGAAAAGTCACAACTATTTGTATGTCGTCGTTGACCATTTTAGTAAGATTTGTATTTTAATGCCCTGTAAAAAACAGATCACTACAGAGCAGACTGCTTATCTTTTCTTTCAGCATGTTTGGGTCCATTTTGGGCTACCCACATCAATTGTGTTAGATCGGGACTCTCGCTTTCTTGGAGATTTTTGGACCAACTTGTGGAAGATGATGGACACCAAGTTGAAAAGAAGCATGGCATTCCATCCACAGATTGACGGACAGACAGAGGTTGTAAAACACACTGTGGTACACTTGTTGCGAGGCTATTGTGGGAAATATCCTAAGTTGTGGGATGAACATCTTCCATACGTACAACATTCCTACAATTGAGCAGTGCACTCATCTACGCATCGTTCACCATTTGAGACATGTTTTGGCTACCTTCCAAAAGACCCTTTTGATATGGTCTTTGGAAGGGAAGATGATTCCAATGGACATGATGACAGGGACAAAGCACAGCAGTTCATTCAGTGGATCCAGTTGATTCACCAAGCAGTACAGGAGCAATTGGAGAAAAGTCAAGCCCGGTACAAGGCTCGACATGACAAACACTGAGTTGACCATCAATTTCAAGTGGGCGACAAAGTGTGGTTCCACATCAGCAAGGACAGGATGAAGGGAGAAGGGAAGAAGTTGTGACCAATCCAGTATGGTCCATTCACCATCTTAGAGAAGATTAGAAACAATTCCTTTCGTCTCAATTTGCCGATATATATGAAAATGTACTCCATAGTGAATGTGGAGAACTTACAGCTATATGAGCCACCATTGATTATAGACACCGAAAAGGTGGGCACAGTTCCTACAGTTGATCACTTTACACCAGAGTATCTCGATGAGTTACCTGAGGACATCATCCTTGACAGAAGGTCTAGGAATTCACGACTGGGAGATGTAGAATACCTTTGAGTTGGTTTCAAGGGGATGCACCCTAGCAAGGCAAAATGGCTAGAAAAAGAAAGAGTGAGGGAACAACTCACTCACTTGCCAATTGACTGATAAAGCTTTTGGCAGTGCAAAAGCTCCTCAATGGGGAGGATTGATCCAGGTGGATCTCCAGACACAGTGGCATGGAAAAAGCTCAAAATTCAAAGTGGTGGAAAGGTGATGAGCTTAACATCTGATCAAAGTGCTGGTTGACCTGATTCCAATGGTGTGAAAAACACTCCAATCCGAGTCCGGATTAAGGAGATAGAGGCAATCAAAGTTGGGTTGAATTTTGATGACTGGGTAGGATTAATGAAGGCATAATTTGAACTTTTTTGGTGAATGGAATCCGGCCAACTCTGGCCAGATTTTGGGCAAAATCGTGGCCTCGTTAAAAAATACTCCTTCGGTCCAAAACCGAATTTACAAAAATGCATAGTTTGTTTTATTAATAAAAAAAAATTATGAAAAAAGGGTGGCGGGCCACCAACCCTGCCACCCCTTAACCACACCACATAACATTAAAAAATATTCGTGGAGGGGCGGTCCACGACCCCCGGACCCTACCACGGAATGGTTGTAACAACCATAAACAAACCAGGGTGGGTGGCCATGACCCCGCCACCCCACACAACGAAACTCCCACGGAACCACGAAGTTGTTGGCGCAAGTGGTGGGCCAGCCCTTGGGGCACAGGCCCAACCACACCACATTAAAAGAATGTCTCATGAAAAGAAAGGGATATGGACCCATCAGAGAGGAGGTAAGGTGGGCGAGCCGCCCAAGGCAGGCCCAGCCCAACCTTTTTTTTCATTAAAAAAAAAAAATGTTATGTAAAAAAGGAGGAGGCGGGGTTTGACCGCTCGACCTGCTCCGTAATAAACGAAGCGTAAACCAACTCAGCCAATGGTTTCATTTAGAAATCCACCATCCATCTTTTACTTAAACACAATTTGTCAGTGCGCCAAGGTAGAGGAGGCAATGCACGCAGTTCGAGGTAGAATTTTGCAAGAGGGTCGAATTTTCCATTTATCAGAATTTGACAACTTTTATATGGTTTCAGCACTTCTCAATGCCGCGAACGCAATGGCATGTCCATTTCTCCATCAGAGTTCTGCGTTTTTCAGCTATTTTTCAGTATGGAGGTATAAAAATCCTTTTTGTAACTAATGCTTGTACTCTTCTTTCTCATGCCACTTAATGAATGAAGGCCTCCCCATTGATCGAGTAGGGCCTGAAGATGTATTCTAATTCAGACAAACTCCATTATAAAGTCTTGTTGTCTTCTTTCATGCTTTATGTGTTTCTCTTCTTCTCTCACGTGCACATTAAGTTTTCTATGTTAAGATACAATTTATGCATGTAATTCTTTAACGCACCTATATGCAAAAGATTTTGGATCAACAAGGAAGCCTAGCACTCACAATTATAATGATGGAAGTGTTGTTTCTCCTAACCTTCCACAACCTACAAGGTTGAAACCACAACAATTGGAAGAAAAAGGAGTGAAAGGGCTTTGTACAGTTGTGATAGCAGATACGCTAAAGGTCATAAGTGTGCTGAGAAGAAATTATTTTATATAGATTGTGAACAAGAGGAAGAAAAGGAAAAAGAAATGTCAAAAGAAGAGGATATACACAAGGAGAAAACACTAGAGAAAGAAGGAATGAATCTGACCATATCTTGTAATGCATTGGCTGGAATTACTACTCCTCAAACTATCAAGATATAAGGACATATCAAGAAGAAAAAGGTAATAGTTTTGATTAATTCAGGAAGTACCCATAATTTTATTCATTGTAAGATAGCCAAGGAATTGAATTACTTCCTATATATAGCACTAGAGTGTCAAGTGATGGTTGCAACTGGAGGAACCACAAATTTCTCTGGAAAGTGCCATAATATCAAGCTATCCATGGGACAATATGTATTGAATATCCCAATGCTTTCCATTCCAGTGGGTCGTGCTGATTTTGTACTAGGAGTCCAATGGATACAATCCTTGGTTACAATAGCTTTTAATTTTTAAGAACTTTTCATGGAATTTTCTTTAGAAGGAAAGGAAGTTGAATTAAGGGGTATTGCAGGGAAACCAAGAAAGATAATCAGCTCTAACGGAATGAAAATGCTTCTAAAGAAAGAACAACGAGGCATAATTGCATAATTATGTTCACTAGAGATTCCCACATCGAAATCATCTATTTCTCCATATCTCCAAAATATCTTGGACAATCATTCCAAGGTATTTGAGACTCCCAAATGCCTCCCACCTATTTTTGATCATGATCCTGCTATTCATTTGATTCTAGGAAGTGTTCCTCCAAACATCGAGCCTTACAAATATCCCTATGCCCAAAAGAGTGAAATTGAACGTATAGTTGTAGAAATGCTAGAGGCTGGTATAATTCAAACTAGTCAAAGTTCTTTCTCTGCTCTAGTAGTTTTGGTTCACAAGAAGGATGGATCATGGTGCATGTGTCCAGATTACAGGGAGCTCAACAAGCTCACTATTAAAGATAAATTTTCCATTCCTATCATTAATGAATTATTGGATGAATTGCATGGATCAATTTACTTCACCAAGTTGGATATTCGTTTAGGATATCATCAAATCAGAATGAAGACTAAATACTTTCCGATTTTTTTTTTTAGAACTAATGACGGTCATTATGATTTTTTGGTCATGCCTTTTGGACTTACCAATGCACCTTCTACATTTCAAGGTCTGATGAATTCCATTTTCAAATCCTTCCTTAGAAAATTTGTGTTAGTATTTTTGATGATATACTAATCTACAACAAGTCTTGGAAGGATCATGTTCAACATGTTGATAGGGTGCTCAAACTATTGGAGGAGAAACAATTATATGTAAAAAAACTCCAAATGTTTCTTTGGAGTATAAGAGGTGGAATATCTAGGTCATATTGTATCTCATGAAAGTGTTAAGGTAGACCCTAGAAAAATTAAAACCATTAAGGAATGGAAAATCCCCACATCCATAAAGCATATCTGAGGATTTCTTGGGTTGATAGGGTATTATCACAAGTTTTTTTAAGAACTATGGGAGAATAGTAACACCTATAACAACATTATTGAAGAAAGATTCATTTTCATGGACTCCAAAAGCAACGAATGCCTTTGAACATCTTAAAGAGGAAATGTGCCAAGCACCAGTCTTCACAAAAACCTTTATTGGGGAATGTGATGCCTCAAGAAATGGAATTGTTGTTTTTTTAATGCAAGAAGAAAGACCCATTACTTTCGAAAGTCATCCAATCAAAGGAAAGTATTTACACAAACCTATTTAGGAGAAGGAAATGTTGGAAATACTACATGCACTTAAGAAATGATGGCCCTACCTAATGGGAAGACACTTCAAGGTAAAAATGGATCATGATAGTCTTAAATACTCTTTAGAACAAAGATTATCTTCAGAAGAGTGGAAAAAATGGGTCACTAATATGTTGGGTTATGACTTTGAAATCATCTACAACAAGGGGAAGCAAAATGTTGTGGGAGATGCACTCTCAAGGAAGGATGAGAACGTGGAAGCATTTCTTTGTGCCATTTCTACTATCCAACCAGATTGGATAAATGAAGGAAGGGATGAATGGAAGAATAACGGAGAAGTGTGGGCACTAATTCAAAAGCTACAACAAGATTCCAGTACATCTGATACATTTAGCTGGAAAAATGATTCGTTATGGTACAAAGATTGGTTATACGTATGTAAGAATTCCTAACTCAAACAAGAGATTCTTATGGAATTGCACACCTCTCCCTTAGGAGGGCACTTAGGATTTATAGAAACTTACCATAGGGTTAAGAAGGAATTTTTTTGGGATCGCCTTAAATCAGATATTCAAATGTGTGTGGCAGAATGTTTGGTTTTCCAACAAAATAAAGCTAAAAAATTAAGACTCTAGATCTGTTACAACCTTTATCCATTCCAAGCCAACGTTGGGAGGAGTTTTCAATGGATTTTATCACAGGTTTACCCAAGTCTAAAGGAAAGAGTGTTATGATGGTGGTAGTTGACAAAATTACCAAGTATGCACACTTTTGTGCATTATCTCATCCATTTAAAGTGAGTACAATTTCTACTGCATTTATGGAAACTATTCAAAAGCTACATGGAAACCCAAAGATTATTGTAAGCGATAGAGATCCCATTTTCAATAGAAGTTTTTGGACATAATTATTTTCTCGTCTTGGTACTCAGTTAGCTCATAGCTCATCTTATCATCCTCAATTTGATCAGTAAACTGAGATAGTAAACAAATGTTTGGAAGGATAGCTTCGTTTCTTTGTATCTGATAAACATACACAATGGGTCAAATGGTTGCCTCTGGCTGAATGGTGGCATAACACTTCCTTCCATATTGCAGCAAAAATGACCCTATTTATGGCAATTTATGCATATCATCCACCATCCATCACATCATATTTAAGAGAAAATTCTAAGGTTCAAGCAGTGGAAGATCACATCGAGCATCAACAACAAGTTCTCCAACTCTTAAAGGATAACCTCACTTTGGCGCAGAATAGAATGAAACAACAGGCATATCAACATCACAACGAAAGAAGTTTTGATGTAGGTGATTGGGTATTCCTATGGCTACAACCATATAAACAAATGTCCCTCAAGCAAGCTAAGAAGAATAATAAATTATCACCAAAGTATTATGGTCCATACAAGGTGTTGCAAAAGATAGGTACTATGGCATACAAATTGGAGCTTCCTGCAGCTTCCTGAGTGCACCCAGTTTTCCATGTTTCATGTTTAAAGAAGGTTATAGGTGGCAAGCTCCTAGTTCAAACAATATTGCCAGAACTTGATGACGAAGGAAAAGTCATATTGGAACCTGAAGCGGTCATAGAAACAAGAACTCGACAGCTACGAAATCGATCAATTTTAGAGTATCTCATCAAGTGGAAGAACTTACCAGCTGAAGACTCCACATGGGAGGATGAGACTTTTATACAGAAGCATCCAGAACTACTCAAGCGTTGAGGAAAACACTTTTTTGAAGGAGAGGGGCATGTTAGGTCCCTATAATACTAGTGATCCCCCCATTACTATTGTCATTGTATCCCTCATTGTTATTGTTGTGCCCCTATTATCCCCATAATGTTATTATTGTGCCCCATAGAAACCCACTATTGTTATTTTTCCGCCCTTATATTATTACTGTTATCTTGACTTTGATTATATTGTAACCCCTTAGAATCTTATATATAGAAAGGAGGTTTTGTCATTTGTATGATTGAAGAATTGTTCATTTGTGTAATGTAAAGGAGGTTTCCCCCTCAAAGAGGCTAATTTATAAGGCATTGATCTACCATTTCTATCTTTTTGTGAGCTGGTTTCATAACAATAAATATCTTGTGTCCTCTTTTGCATGTTTATTTGGTTGATTTATGGTTCACATGTGATGATCTTGGTGCATCTACAAATTCTTATGTATTATTTGCTGAGTTGTTTAATCTTCTATGTGATATAATATGCTAATGGGTTAATGTATGTGTGTGTGAATTAGTAATGGGAAAAGAATTGAAAATTTTTCAGAATTCCTATCTCTACTGATTCAGCCCCCCTCTCAGCATTGAGCTCATTTCAACAGGGACTTGTATATTTTATTGTTGCTCAGGATTGAGAGAGTATTATGTTGTACGTTTTTGGCTTGGTTTCACAAAGACATTCATTTTTGAGTAGAGAGTGTTGGCTATGTCTATAAGGTGTGTATACCTAATGATTCCATGAATATGTTGATGATGATGACTCAGTTTGTGTGGTGCTAGGGTTTGAGTAGAGAGATTTTAATATGCTACTCATGTGGATATTTAATGTATGCATGTATATTGCTACTCGATTTGACAATGAGAGTATGTTGTTGTTGAGTCATATTACTGGCATTATTTGATAATTGATGTATTGGGCAGAGCCAGGCTTTGATGTGTTATTGAGTAGATTTGGCTATTGAGCAGAGCATTGTAGTGAATAGAGTTTTTTATTTTTTTATGTTGTTATGTAGCAAAAGTGGATCTAATGTGAAAATGTATGAAACAAGGTCCACATAGAGTTGAAGCTTGGATCCTTCAAGGCAAGTAATGGATTTTTGATTAAGGAGTAGTGACTTCTTTCAAGTAGTGTCTTGAGAAACTAATTGGGGTTCGGTGCATGCAACAGATGGGTGTTTTCATATAGTTGGAGAAGTAACTGCTTCCATCAGGTATTGGCCTAGAGTGAGTGGGTGATCTCATATCTCAAGTTGGTGTTTACAGAATGGTGGGTGCTAGTTGATTGATGACAAAAGATTTCATTAAGAAGAATAAGAAGAAGACAAAGCATGTGGAAAATTTTCTCCAGGAAGGGTTTCCACCTAATATTTAGTGTCCTCATGTGTTTATGTCTTGCTCACATCTCTTATGTGCATTGATGTTCTATTTTTTTCTCATATGATCTTACATTGCATATATTGTCTATTGTTATATCATCTTAGTAATAATTATTGATTCTGTTAATTGTAAAGATAGGGAAAATATTATAAATTGGTGATCCATTGGTACAATATTGATTAACACCCCCCCCCCCCCCCCCCCCCCCCCCCCCTTAATATTGTTGAGATTCAAACATCTTCCTAACTACAATAGATGGTCATATCTTAACTAGAGCAACATCTAGCATCTTACACAGTTACAAAAAAATCCTACATAGCTAGTGTAATCATATAAATTAAATGGTTGGTAAATATTCATAACCATCAAAACACTTATCTCATGATCCATCTCACATTGTCAAAATTTGATTAAAAAAACATAAAAAAAGAACTTAATTATAACTTTATTTTAAATTATTATTATGCGATTATTATTATTGTTATTATTTATGAAATCTTAACTAAAATATGAGTTTAGCATATCTAATAAAAAACTTGTGACATATGTTAGACCATTTAGCTAGCTCCACTTTAACATGTTGTCATACTACAATGAGCCAATACCATATGCCCCAAAAATCATAACTCATATTTATGTGATCTTTTTTTAATTAAAAAAATAAATAAGTCATAATTACTTTTGAGATAACTCTCTTTCTTTCATTCATTATTACTATTCAAAATATTTTAAAATATTCCTTGAGAATTAAATCCCTCCTATCTATCTAATAATTGTTGGTAATTAAATTAAAATTTTATACTTATTAAAGTTAATATGAGATCCATTTGTTACCCATAATTTTTAAACATTAAATATATAATTAAAAGTAATATTACTTTATCGGAATTTTTTTTTCATTAGTTACTACTCTTCAAAATATTTTAAAATATTTCATGAAAATTAAATCTCTACCATCTATTTAATAATTATTGATAATTAAAATAACCTTTTTAAATTTATATAATAATTATTAATAATTAAATTAAATTTGAACTTATTAAAATTAATATAAAATCCGCTAATTAAACATATTTTTTAAACACTAAATACATCATTTTAAACACTATATACATAACCAAAACTAATATTACTTTACACTTTATGAGAGTTTTCTTTATAACCTGTTATACACTAAAATGCATAACACAATGACATGTTTACGAGAGATGCTATCTGACATATGTATATATGATATTGTTTGGTAGGCACATGACCAATGTTGATACCAATTTGTGAGAGTTTTATTTATAATTTTTATACACTCAAATATGTAACACAATGATATGTTTTGGTTTTATATTTATATTTTTTATATTTATATTTATATTTATGTTTATGGATGGTATATTTTTATTGAGTCTAAAGATTTATTCCATAGTCTAGAGTGAAAGTGATGTGTAAGTATGTTTGTGTTCAATTTGGATTTGATACATGTTTTTTTTAAAATAAAAATAAAATATTATTTAAATAGAAAAGAAATGTAGACTAAAATAACAAAGAATAAGCTATACATATTTAATTAGTTGTATCAAAAATACAATTTAGACATTGAAAAATTACACTTTTTCTCACTCAAAGAAATTTGCACTTGAATAAATTTGATCCTTTTGGGCCGTATTAAATCCGCACTTAAAATAGATCTATGCTGATATTTATATATATTTATAGTATGTCTTGACATTTAATTAAAATAAATTTGCTCTGAATAAATTTGATTTTTTGGGTCATATTAAATCAGTGCTTAAAATAGATCTATGCTAATCTTTATATATATTTATGGTATGTCTTGATATTTATTTATAAAATGATATTTATTTATAAAATGAGTGATATTTATATATATTTATAATATGTCTTTAAATTTATTTTTAGAGTGAGTGGTATAAGGGCGCAGTATGTATGTATATGATATTGTTGCAACATACTGAAACTCTATTTGTTATTCTTTCATGTATCATTTGTTTAATTCATATCTACCTATGTGAAATCAAAGCAGAGAGATAAGACTGGTAAAGGAATTCAAAAACGAATTCAAAAATGTAGTATGTGGAATACTTTGAAATTCCAGATTATTAAATACATGGAGAAGGTAAAATTCAAGTGGAATAGTGAAACTGCCATGACAGCATCGCTGTTGAAAACACTATCAATTGCAAGTATTTATATACACTATCATTCCTCATATTATGTAAAGTTGTAAATTAAATAGTCCCTCATGCATTGACTTTATAATGCTTCTATGCCATTCTTGCCCTTATCAGTCTGCAATATGTAAATGAAATTGAAACAAACTGTGTTATATGCAAGATTTGGTTCTAAGGTATTCAGTCCTGCAGGAAACAAAACCATCCAAGGAAATAATATAAAGTGCAATAAATATAAATCCATATACTTACATATCGCAAACAGTCCGAATAGTTTGTTATCAGGTGGGAAACTTGAGGGCCACACAAAGTCCGAACTTCCAGTAGATTTTCGTTGACAAAAACCTGTTTATCATTATCAAAGACCTTGAAGCATTCACAAACGAAATATCTGGTAAGGTCGTGTTCTCGAATCCTGTTTTCCAGATTGTCGAGGCTTTTGCAGCACAGGTTCTCAGCCTTCAAAAAATATTCCAGACTGTAAGGAAATATAACACGATTCGAAGAAACTTGAAACTGCTGTGCAATCATTTGCGCCCATAGGCTCAAGAAAACTGTTGAAATATTAATTTCAACTGCCGTGCACCGCTGTTTTTGCAAAACCGCTAGTACTCCCATTGCACTGCTTTTCACCGAGCGGTGGTATTTCTCGGAGGGGCAGCGATACTGTACGCCAGCTGACGCGTGTCCACAGCAAATTTGCAAAACAGCTTTTTTCCAGAGCGTAATGTTCGTTTGGGTTGACCAAGAGATAATCGTTCGATTGAAATGAAAGCTGTCCACCGTCGATTGAAACCAAGCTGCGTACAGGCCTGCAGCACCATGATTTGCCGTGAAGTAAAAGTTTCAATTTGACCACCGGTCTGTCAGTGAAGCAATTAGATGAAATTCACTACATTCCTAAAATGTTGGTAAAAGAATTAATTTTATTGTTTTGTATTATTCAAGGGAGTTGTATTGTATTTTGTTTTACCGTACAAGTAAAAAATATGGTCATGTTTTTAGTTAGTTGTCCATTGTGAGAAAGAAATGGGGCAGCAGCCCATATGCAAGAGTTTTTTTTGTTAGCAGTGAACAGTTTGTAAGGAAATGTAATATGCAGCAGCGCATAGTTAATGTGTTTTGTTTTCATTGCAGTGAGAATGAAGAAGGCATACACACAACATTGTGGATGTAATGCAAAGAATACACAGCACAGTGAAGTGTTTGCAGTTGTTCATTGAAAAGGGAACTCGCAGCAGAGCTAATGTAAGAAGTTTATTTTTACACAGCGCAGTGTGAATGTTCTGTTTGTTGTTGAGCATGAAATGTAATAAGTAGCAAGTAGAATAGCAATGTAATGGGAATGTACAGTAGTGCTGAGAAAGTTTTTGGTTGTTGAATATGCAAAGGGTAATAGGGAGAAGCGTAAACGTAAGTTTTTTTGTTACAGCAGTGAATGTAAGAAATTTTATATATAGCAGTGTAAAATTTCAAAGCAGAGACAAAGTAAATTTATTTGTGTGGAACTGAAGCGTTCTCTGGTTATAATCTCTCTGGTAAGAGGAATATGCTTTTGTACCAGGTGTGAGGAAGATAATTTATGTAACTGTTTCATGTTAATGAATATAAGTTTTTTTTTGTGTTGTTGAAACTCTGTCGTCAGCAAAACAATTTTTAGCTTCCTTTTGCTAAGATCCTGTGTTAGTTTTTTTTTGTGTTGTTGAAACTCTGTCCTCAGCAAAACAATTTTTAGCTTCCCTTTGCTAAGATCCTGTGTGTTAAAACAGAGCATCAATCTCTGTTCTCTGTTCACTTTTTGTTTGAAATTACAATAAATTTCCAACAAAAACTGCGGCAATGGCAGAGACTGCTACAGTCTTTTGGGACATCATATTTCTGTACATTAAATGCTAAATTCAATTTTCTAAAAAACTTCATAACGATTAACTATATTATGTCTGGTTCGATTTCTCCTTAGAATTGTATTAATTGCAAATTTGCGGGTCACCGCTGCGGAGATTGGGCAATTGGGTCTATATGTTTATATAAATAAGTATGGTTAGGTGGTTGAATCTCAGAAAAATCTTAAATATGGGGAAAAGGATGCACATTATAAATGTATAGAAAGGAAAAAACAGATAAATAGAGAATTGACTAACCCTGTAGCATTTATGAACTCTGAAACAGAAGTCGTAGACCTTTAATTGTTTCTCTCGGCCTTTAATTGTGTCTCTCTGCCTGACTGGCTTTCAAAGACTATTATTGAATGCCTAAAGTTTCAGGCTTAACACTCATTAATTCCTGTTGCATCAATAATTCACAGGCTACAATTACCAACTTTAAAAACTCTGCTTCCCATCGAGATCATATGGCTTAAAAGGGAAAGATTTGTTTTTTAAGAAAAACATATGGTTTAGCTTTAAGGAAAACCTACCTAGCACTACTGTTCTTCTCTTGCCCATTCTTGAAGTTGAGACCCCGTATATCATTCATTCCCATATATTACTATTACGTCGAATCAGATCGCTTGATTAGAGAAGTTGAAACGAATGGGCTAAAGGAATATCTTAAGAGCTGGAGAAGCAGAAATTAGTTGTAAACCATTTTTTTTACTAAGAACCTTCTTCTTATTTAAATCCAGTCCAGTTTTTTAATTAGTAACTTTATTTTCAGTTTCTATTTTTTTAAGCGTCCTAAGATTGTATTTTTATCATGTCTAATATATTAGATGAGATAAAAATTGTATAAATAACTTCACATACAAAATTTCCTTAACAAAGCATTCAACCACACCTACATCTACATCCTCTTTTTAGATATCTATATCAAAATCTTAATTTTCAATGTGAATGCCGTTGTGGCAATGCCTGTTATTATATCACGAGCCTGCTAATTTGAAATATAACTGCACCTGGAAATGCGTGGACATTGTTTCAGTGCCTCTATACAACCAGCTGTTTTATGAATTCCCAAGATGGTATTGCTATGGCCTCGAAGATTACAACGACTCCTCGAGTCCTCGACAGCCCCCTCACCCCCCAAATCTTGAAGAACTGGGGAGTTGGGAACCCTGCTCTTCACTGCGAAGCTTTGTAATTGATTTGATTTGAGAAAAGATTCCTTAAATAGAGCTAAATGTCTTTGAGTTTGTTTAGTGTAAGGGTTACCCCGACCAGATATAGGGTTGAATAAACAATAAACCATGGTTGGTTGAATTAGGTTGAATCGTAATATACTCTAGGTTGATTACTTTAAGTTTAGGTTTTATGGTAGTAGGTTTATAGGTTTATTACTTTAGTAAATACGTCTTGGTTTTACGGCCGTGGGTCTATGTTTATTATAATATAAGGTTTTATTACCCGATTTTATAATAATAATAATATGTTTTATTAAGTTTATAATAATATTAATATTAATAATAAGTTTATTAATTTTATAATAATATTAAGATCATTAATAAGTTTATTAAATTTATAATATATATATTTTTTAAATTGTTATTTTGAATTATTAAAAAAATTAAGATGACATAGTTGTGCCAAATTGATTTATGAGAATTTTACTCGTTTTCAAATCACTTTTAATACACAAAACACAATGCTACGTGAAATTCAACATATGGAATGAATACATTGTAAAAGTATAAACCATCTTGATTGGGATGAATAAAAATGAGTAAACAAAAAGCAAGAAAGTAAGTATACAATACATCTTAATCATTTTGAGAGGAAGAAATCGGCGAGGGAGCCATTGTGCTTAAACTTGGCAGGTCTCGCATATTATTGTTATTAAATTCTCATAGAATATGCTTTTTGACATGAGCAATATGGAAATCAATTCTCTCCAAGAAAAAGCATTGATTTTTGAGCATTCTCTTGATCCCCATGATCCTCAGTAGTGAAAACACTATACTGCTCCACATAGTTCTCCCTCACGAAAAGCCCCAACACAATTTTCGTTTTCTAATGCAAAGCCATAAAGTTTAGATATTGCTTCTTCCTTCCCCTGGTGTGCCGAGGGTTAGGAAACCATATAGACATATTCTCCATGATTTATGAATTGAAGTGGGAATGTCTCTCCACCCCATCTTGAGTTTCTAGTTTACATATATATTTCCTTCTTTTTGATAGAACTGCATTATAGTACGTGGCAACCAAGTCATGAGTGAAAAATATCGCTCCTCTCTGCCTCTACAAACCACTGTTCCCTCCCCCATGCCTACAATGGATTCACTGCATAAGAAACATGTTTGAAATTGGGAGGGCACACTTGGAGAAGCTAATGTAAATAACTCTTCCTGTAAAAAAAATGCAAGCACACACATCAACAATAGAGCTATAGCTCCAACCCACTAAATCATCATTGAAACTCATGATATAAACCTCCGACTGGAGGGAATCAACTAGGTGTTGTACAATAGTCGCGGAAGCCTCTAAAAATGACCCCTTTCCAAGCTCCATTAAACATATGCCCAAAGACTCACAGTACATTAAACACAGGTCACAAAAAACTCTTAGAAACCTAGGAAGCCAAGACCAAAGCAACCCTCTAGCCTAAATTTTACAATTCATTGGATGACGCTCATTAAAATTAACATAAAATTAAGTAAGAGACCCATACATTACAAATGCAAGGAGACACCCAAGAAAAAGACATAAATAAACTGCCAAACTTTCACGACCCAAACAAATAAACTAAAACCAAATGCCCCAACATACAAAAATTAGACTTTCAACCTTAGACCCTACCTCCTGTGCCTTATGCACGATCCATTCTTTTCTGAGTTCAACAGAATTCTGCAGCGCAGAAATTTCGAGTCGTTATTCATGGCCGCTACCACAGAACAGAGTTCTATTTTGCCCAAAGAAGCCGAGGGTACTTTGCAAACCCTCGCTCTGCATTGGGCGGACGTTATCGACGAAAAGAAGATGGAAATCAGGCCTCTCACGGGCGGCATGACGAATGAGATTTTCAAGTGCAGTTGGCAGACCAGAGAGGAGGAAAATCCTAGGAAGGTCAAGGTTCGGATCTATGGAGATGCCCGTGCGAATGCGTTTTTTGATCGAGAATACGAGATTAGGGCATTTGAGTGCATTTCCAGGCTCGGGCAGGGCCCCCGTCTCCTGGCTTCCTTCCCTAATGGCCGCATTGAGGAATTTCTGAATGCCAGGGTAAGTTCTTTAGACTTTTCAACTAATTCTTCACTGAAGATGTTTCTTTAAATCAAAATCACTGAATTCTGACAATTTTTTTTAATTTGTACGAGAGACTTAGACACTGTCGCCCCCTGATTTGAAAAATCCTGAAATATCTGCTAAAATAGCATCAAAGTTGTGGGAATTTCATCACCTTGACATATTCGGCCCTCGGCAACCAAAGCTCTGGATGCGCCTCAGGGTTGTTCTTGGATCTTTATCAAATTGCTTGTGATGTACTTTTTTCTTTTTCTTTACTGAATCTTTTGTTATTAAAACCAGAAACTGGTTAAAGACAGCGTTGGCGCTATGTCCTGACGTTGAGGTTGCTGGATTCCGACTGGATTGCATAGAAGATGAGGTCAATTTTCTGGAGAAGATGTTATCAGGCGAGAGTGAAAGCATTGGATTTTGTCACAATGACTTACAGTATGCAAACATGATATTAACGATGAAGATAAGTGCTTGACATTAATTGTGAGAATACTCCACCTGAAAATATTTATAGACATCACTTTTTTCATGATTTGAAGGAATTCTTCACTGCTCTCATCAACTAACCAGTTGCAGACTTTTGCAAGTTTTCTGTTCTGAACAATTAAATCTGAAAGAATGCTTTTCAGGGTTTTATTGTTCGCAAAATCTTTTTAGATTATTGTCTGTGATTATTGTCTGAAACTTACACTCTTCATGTTTTGGCACGATGAAAGTGACAAGAAGCTTTTCTAGATTGCAGCATGCAAAAGCACATCTGAATGAAAGGGTTCTGCTAGAAGGAAAAAACAAAATTTCATTGAGAGTTTAAGAAAAACTTGATTCCCTTGAGTGTAGTTGGCAACCTTTATTGGATGTTGAGAGTTTTCCCACAGAAACTGGGATCACAGGGAAATTGGGAAAGAGACCACAGCTTCTTCAGCAATCTCCCATCCACCAACCCTCTGATAAATCCAGTGCTCTCATATATATGTGTGTGTGTTGTGCCCAAAACTTGTCTAACCTCCCTGGAATGTTACCATGATCATCTCTAAACACCCCCTGCCCCGCAAGGCCTATATTGCCTTTGGATCTCCTATCAAAACAGAATTTACTCAATGCAGAGGGACTCCAAGTCTGGATCCAGCGTGCCATTAATGCGAAAACTACTTTCCTGAATAGTAGAAGATTTTACAAGTTATCTCTGCTTACCTGTTAGGTATTCTATTCCAAAACTTGTCTAACCTCCCTGGAATGTTACCATGCTCATCTCTAAACACCCCCTGCCCCGCAAGGCCTATATTGCCCTTGGATCTCCTATCAAAACAAAATTTACTCAATGCAGAGCGACTCCAAGTCTGGATGCAGCCTTCCATTTATGCAAAAACTACTTTCCTGAATTGTAGAAGATTTTATAAGTAATTTTGAGATGATAATATATTAAGTTTGACTGAAGAAATGAAATAATTGACCTCGTTGACAATGTATAGTGTTTTACAAAGTGGGCATGTCAATTGCGAGGACTTTCGCTTGCTGTACTGTTAATAATTATAAAATCATTCATAATGGTTTCTTTGACGGGAATTGTTGTGTAAAATTCTTCTCTGTTGTGGAATGAGGGATGGGTGCTACTTTGAACGCAGGCAAACCCAAGAAGGGTTCGATAGTAGCAGTGTTTGGCCTGGGGGCTGTTGGGCTTGCTATAAGTACTAATAACAAGTGCCCTCTTTATGTTCCACTGTATGCATATTAGTATATGTTGCAGTTTTAAAGTCCTCAAACCTTTTTCTAGGGACTATTCTGTGCACATAATTCATGCTGTTGCTTTCGTGGATATCTTTACATGACGGGGAACTTTAATGAGGACCTCATTCATTCGAGCGCTGTAATGCAAATCTATCATGATCCTAAATTCTAAGGATCTTGGAAGCTAATTGGTCTGCAATTTTTGAAGTAAAATATCGTTTAGCACATCAGCTCTCGAACAATTCTTGAACTTATTGACCAAACTATCAAGGTTTCTGTTACGTGCCATAGCTGAGAATTCCATTCTTTTTAATGTATTATAACTGATCATTCCATAATTAGACTGCTCATCTCTAAACACCCCCTGCCCTGCAAGGCCTATATTGCCCTTGGATCTCCTATCAAAACAGAATTTACTCAATGCAGAGCGACTCCAAGTCTGGATGCAGCCTGCCATTTATGCAAAAACTACTTTCCTGAATTGTAGAAGATTTTATAAGTAATTTTGAGATGATAATATATTAAGTTTGACTGAAGAAATGAAATAATTGACCTCGTTGACAATGTATAGTGTTTTACAAAGTGGGCATGTCAATTGTGAGGACTTTCGCTCGCTGTACTGTTAATAATTATAAAATCATTCATAATGGTTTCTTTGACTGGAATTGTTGTGTAAAATTCTTCTCTGTTGTGGAATCAGGGATGGGTGCTACTTTGAACGCAGGCAAACCCAAGAAGGGTTCGATAGTAGCAGTGTTTGGCCTGGGGGCTGTTGGGCTTGCTGTAAGTACTAATAACAAGTGCCCTCTTTATGTTCCACTGTATGCATATTAGTATATGTTGCAGTTTTAAAGTCCTCAAACCTTTTTCTAGGGACTATTCTGTGCACATAATTCATGCTGTTGCTTTCGTGGATATCTTTACATGACGGGGAACTTTAATGAGGACCTCATTCATTCGAGCGCTGTAATGCAAATCTATCATGATCCTAAATTCTAAGGATCTTGGAAGCTAATTGGTCTGCAATTTTTGAAGTAAAATATCGTTTAGCACATCAGCTCTCGAACAATTCTTGAACTTATTGACCAAACTATCAAGGTTTCTGTTACGTGCCATAGCTGAGAATTCCATTCTTTTTAATGTATTATAACTGATCATTCCATAATTAGACTATAACCATATCTCCAACTGGATACCGCTTTTTTGTTTTCTTCATAATGGCTCTATCCTCGTTGGCTTCAATAAGCTGGCCAATCATTTGATTTGTCGGTAGTGAATCAAAAGAAGATTTTTTTTCCCAATTGCCCTGTGTGTTTTGGTCCTTTTCGAAGTGATTTTTTAATCCCCTTTTAAATTGCTTGTTCAAGTTTTATATTTCAAGCCCTTGATGAGTTATTGTTCTACACAAATTTTGCAGTTTGAATTTTTCTCTTAATTTACATCAAGAACCCTATCTTCCGTGTGAGCAGACATGTCAAACATGAGCATCTAATACCGTATGTTGAAATTCTGTAATCTCCTTGAGAGAGTATCCAGCAAAATTTGAGGCTGAACCGCATGGAACATCATGTTATTGTAAATTTGAGGAATTTGCACATAATTCATGGTGTTACTTTCATGGATATCTCTACATTATGGGAAACTTTAATGAGGACCTCATTCATCCGAGTGATGTAATGCAAGTCTATCATCATGGTAAATTTTGGGGATTCTGGAACCTAATTGTTCTGCACATTTTTAAAGTAAAATATCGTTTAACAGATTGTATTAAATTGGAAGCTCTCGAACAATCCTTGAACTTATTGCTTAAATTAACAAGGTTTCTGTAACTTAGTATAGCTGAATTCCTTTCATTTTTAATTTGTTATAACCGATTGTGCCATAAAAGGACCATCACCATATGGCCATTTGGATACTGTTTTTCTGTTTTCTTCATAATAGTTCTATCCTTGTAGGCTTCAATAAGCTTGTTCAATCATTTGATTTATTGGTACTGAATCAATATAAGATATATTTTTTTTCAAATGTTCAGTTATTTGATTTATTGGCCCTTTGCTAAGTGATTTTTCTCTATTTAATTTTTTTTTCCAAGTTTTATGTTTCAAGCTCTTGACAAGTTATTGTTCTACGCAGAATTTTGCAATTTCAATGTTTCTCTTAATTTGCTTAAAGAACCCTATCATCTGTGCGAGCTGAAATGTGAAACATGAGCATCAAATGGTGTAGGTCAAAATTCTGCTACCTCCTTGAGAGAGTTTCCATATATTATGTTGAAAAGTGAATAATAGGCAGTGCAGAATATTTGTGGCAAATTGAATTTGAAGTAGCACTGAATCTTGTTGTATTGAGAAGAACAGAAAAAAGCACCAAGCACCAAATTGTATATGTTAAAATATTTATAAATAATAATTTTATCTTTTAATATTAAGGTGTAAGAGATTTTTTTCTTTTGTGTTTGTGGAGCAAGAGGCTTCTTGTATGCAGTTATTTGACTACTTAGTTTACAATTTTGTGTTTGTGGAGCGAGAGGCTTCTTGTATGCCGTTATTTGACTACTTAGTTTACAAAGGTATTCATACTTTACTCCTATGAATTATGTGGAAAATCTGTGTACATATGTTGATATGTTGACTTGTAGAATTGCCTTTTTAACCCTTTCTTGTAATCTTTCCTTTCTCAGCAAAACAATTTGGAGTAACGGAATTTATAAACCCTAAAGAGTAAGAAAAACCTATTCAGCAGGTACGTTGAGCTGCCCAAAATGATCATCAAACTCTCTCCCAGATCAGAGTATTGGTTGCTTTTGACTAGTGTGGTACTTTAGTACTTAGGTGGGGGAGATTTTAAGTTTTCGCATGGAGTGCACTCATTCACCATCCATTCAAAGCAGTGTAGACTCTTAATTTCCAAACACTTATAAAAAATGTTTACAGGTAATTGCGGAAAAAAACTGATGGAGGGGTGGACTGCAGCGTCGAATGCACAGGGAGTATTGAGGCCATGGTTCAAGCTTTGGAATGCTGCCATGATGTACTAGCTCTTGGTTTCCTTTGGTTTAAGATACATCAATCATTTCAATTCTAAGCTGTAGCTTTAAAGTTTAAACTGATTGCTTCGATTTAATTAAGAAAATGCAGGCAATGCATATGTTTGATATCAGAGTTCTGTTTTTGCAGGGTTGGGGTGTAGCCGTTTTAACAGGGGTCCCTCATTCAGACGCAGTCTTTAAAACGAATCCTGTAAACTTTCTGAGCGAGAAAACGTTGAAAGGAACCTTCTTTGGAAATTATAAGCCTCGTACTGATTTTCCAGGCCTTGTAGAGATGTATTTGAATGGGGTAAGACTTCATAACATAGTTGTAACAGCTTATTTAAACCATAATTGTAGATAATACTGTGTGGTCATATTTCCCAGTTGTTTTTTTTTGTCCGTACCATGACGGGAGCAATCTATGCTTATCATATCTAATTAGAGTTATAATTATGGTTTTAATCTTTCCTTCCTTGATTGTTAAATTTGCAGGAGCTTCAACTGGATAAATTTGTTACAGACAAGGTTTCTTTTGCTGACATCAACAAGGCATTTGATCACATGCTTAAAGGAGAGGGTCTGAGAACTGTAATTAAAGTCATCCAAGATTAGTGAAAAATATGAACACAGTTGGAATATCTCCAATGTTATGAAGGCATGCTGAACTATTTCAAACTGTTATGTGATTAATGTCGTGGCTTGTGTAACTATGGTATGCAATTAAAGTCCTGGAAAGCGTGTAAACAGTTATAATAATTTTAGGGTAAGTATGATGTTTAAGTTTTGACACTGCTTCCAAAACAGCCATCCAAAAGGTCATTACTATAATAGCTTGATTAGAAATAGATTGAATGAGAAGGTCCAGATGGGGTATTCAATCATCTCCATCCATCTGTTCTGCATCCTCAGTGCTTACTTGAACAATATATCAGCCTTCATATTTATCCCTTGCAGACATGCTGAAAAGATAATGACATGGAATTTTTCCTTGCTTCTCTGATTCCGTCCAATGATGGGCCAGCTGCAAATTTTCCTGATTGAAATTTCCATTTGACCTCTCTGCAATGTGTTTGGAATCGACCTCTCTGCAATGTGTTTGGAATCTCTTATCACCTGTAGACAATTTAAACCTTTCTCTATTGCTATTTTCAGAATCTACCAAAAAGCATAAAGTTCTGCTCTGTTGTTTGATCCATCTCCTACAGCTCTGCTTTGAAACTGATCTCGTAATTGTCTCTTAAAGTAATGACTCATGATCCACAATAGCTGGGATTACCTTGACAAGCCTCGTTGAAATAACTCCACACTATTGTTATATATATATCTGGGGATCTTAGTATTATTTGTTTCTTTTCCTTTAAAGGTGGCTGTGTCCCTTAATATGCATATCTATTCTGGTGTCAAACTTGATTAGTAATAACATCTTTGTTTTGAATTCTTTTCCTTTCTGGCTAGCCAAATAGCTTAAGTCACTTGTAATATCTTTTGTTTCTATTCTGTGGGAAAATTTGTACAGGAGTTCAAACAATGTATATAAATAGAAAGATGCAGAAAATGACAGTCAAATTTTGTACTCAGAATCATGACAAGAAAGCCCCTGCTGGGTTTGTGAGGAAAGAGAGCTTCAACACCAGTTCTGTCTCCAACCGCCAAGATGATCAGTACGCTACTAACATGTTTAGTGAAGAATTTCTGCTATTCTCTTGTAATCTATATGCCCCCAAAGCTCCTCATAGATGAGAATATTTGCAGGATGTTAATATTGTTGTAAGTTTGTAGTAGTTGTGGAATGACTTACTTTTGTGCTGCTTCTCATCTTCAACAACAAGAGTTTCTGTGGTGAATAAGCAGAATCCATGTCCTGCCTTGTGAAGCAGCTCTCCACTGTGATAGCGTTCTTTGTAATGTCTCTGATAAATCCTTTAGACTTCTATTTCATTCTGTAGTATGATGAGATCTTGCGGAAATAGAAATTATATCAATTGTTTGCATAACCACTTGTAATAAGATGTTGCAAGTATTTACTAGAGAGCAATTCATTTTTTGTTTGAATGTATTTCAAGAGCATGTTAAATAAATGGAAATTGTACATTTTTTTTAACTCAAAACGCAACCAAACACTTCACATAGATGTTATCCCAGTGCAACACAAATTGAGCAACTATAAAGCTTCTAGTTTTATCAAAATCCCCTAAAAGATGTTACCAAACCAACTACTAAGCATATTGTACAATCTCTTTAATTACATAATAGTGTTTGTTGCACTAGCAATTCTAGGCCACAAATCAACTCACTCTTTCCCAATGGACCTTGTGATAGCGGAACCTTTCATTTCTCCCTTTGGATTTACTATGACGTCCGCAATATATTCAAAATACATATAAACGCCATCATTTCGGTACTCGGGGCTTCCTCTGGCGAAAAATGATGACAAGCATAACCTTCTTTTTGAGGTCGGGTTTCCCTCGTTAACAGTGGCCATCACCATATCCTCAACACAGGTCGCAAGAAGTCTGTTGAGATGACCCTTGATTCCGTTCACAAAAATCATGTACAAGTTCTTGGCTCATGTGTTATCTACACAATTCACTGTGGCTGCCACTAGTAGACCTAGAGACATCCTGAACTTGTTCCCTGCACTACCTCCACAACCTCTCTTAGACATAGCTACTATGCCCTATTTCTCTTGTCTTAACCAAAAGGGAAACTGTACATCTTTTGTTTGAATACATCTTAAGAGTATATTAAGTAATTGGAAATTATTGGTTATTTTTACTTGTTAGATATTTTTTTTAATGTATCTTAATCTTAGGAGTATTCTAAATAAATAGCAATTATTATTTATTTTTACTTATTTGTGATTTCTATAGGGTTGGTATTCCAATATCTTCTCTCCATTCTCTCTAGCAATAATATTACAAATGTTGAGAGAGAAACATTTCATAATTCTAGAATAGCCATTTCCATTTATTTCTCTTCATGAATCTTATGGAATTAAGAGTTGTACGCCTATCCAGTTTTTCATGATTCCTTTGACTGTGATGGACTAATTTTCTTAAACGCTCACTAGATGTGATATTTCTCAGGGAGAATGAAGAGAGCAATGAAATATGTTGGGAAAAAGGATATAAACTTAATCCAATAAGGGATTCCCAACATAGTGTTACACCAAGAAGTTAAGGTTATGAAACGTTGGTACATTTCTAGGTTTAATCAAATGAAATATAGAGGGTGATATCAATTCATAACCCACTAATTTTCCTCTTGTTTGTCTTTAAAAAAACATTTGAACAGGGAAGCAACCTCAGATATTGTACTTGCATGCCATGTAGGTCAAATCTGTGTAAAACATAATGTTCATTACACCCAAAGATGCTCTCTAGCCCAGTATAGAAGAGATGTTGTAATGTCTCATATCCTATCTTGTTATGTTACATAAACAAAAATAACAGTAGCACTACCACTATGGTTGATATATGCCAACAGGCATACATCAAACAGATGCACAACCACATTAATAAATGTGGTTGATATAGCTTGATAGGCTTATATCAACCACAATAATAACTATTAGGTGTATGGTAGAGATTTGATATTAATGTTAAATATTAATATTAATATTAATTATTATATAATTATAATAATTTTATAAGTAATAATTAGGTCTTATAATATTAAGTTTAAAATATTGGGATCTAATATTAAAGTTTAATATTAGGGTTTTGATATTGTGTTTTAATTTTGAGGTTAATTTATTGGGTTTTAATATTATATTTTAATATTTGGGAGATTTGGAAACCTTTGTGGTGATTAGAGTGAAACCCTGGCCGCTCAATCTTTGCTTTTTTTGCATGAGTTTTCTGCAGATAATTCAATAGTGAATCCTTGTGATTTGGCAAATAAATCTTTTTCTTTTGTGAGTATGGCTACCGGTCAAGCAAGCTCTTCTTTGGTTTCGTATAGTTCAATGTTGAAGTTTGGTTATTATCTGTCGATGGTGCAAGAATTTTCTTCCATTAATGTTTCTGCGGATGAGGAAGCTTTAGGCTGTGAAAAATATTTTTTGAAGAATGCTTTTATTTGCAGGTTTAATGGGTTTTGGTCGTGGTTGGTTGATCTGCATAAATGGATCTCTGAGACATTGAAGCCCCTTTTGATGGACGGGTTGAATATTTACTATATGGCGCGAGGCTTCTTCACTATAGTTTTTGAAAAGATTGAAGACAAGAAGGCTATTTGTGAAGTTCGGTTGTGGTTTGGAGACCCGATATTACACACCTAATATTAAATCTAACATTAAATTCAACACTATAAACCTTAATATTAAGCCCAATAGTAAACACTAATATTAAACTCAATATGATAAACTATAAGATCATAAACCCTGATATTAAACCCAATATTATAAACCCTAACATTATAAACCCAATATTAAATATTAATTTTAAACCCAATATTAAACCTAATACAAATCCAATATCATAAACCCTAATAATAAACCTTAATATTATAAACTCTAATATTATACACAATATGATAACCTTTAATACAAAACCCAAATTTTAAACCCAATATTATAAACTCAATATTATAAACCTCAATATTAAACCATAATATTAAACTCAATATGAAACCTAGTATTATAAATTATAATATTAAACCCAAGATAATAAGTCCTAATATTAAAATCCAATTTTAAACACAACATTGTAAACCCTAATATTAAACCCAATATTATAAACCCTAATATTAAAACCCGATATTATAAAGCTCAATATTATAAACTCTAATATTAAACCCAATATATTAAACTCTAATATTATAAACCCAAAATTTAACTCAATATTACAAAACTAATATTATAAATCCTAATATTAAACCCAATATTATAAACCCTAATATAATAAAACCTAATATTAAACCCAATATTATAAATTCAATATTACAAACCCTAATATTGAACTCAATATTAAACCCAATATTATAAACCAAATATTAAACTTAATATCATAAAACCTAATATTAAACCCAGTATTATAAAGTCAATATTATAAATCCAATATTAAGCCCTAACATTAAACCCAATATTATAAACCCTAATATTAGGAACCCAATATTATAAACCTCAATATTAAGCCCAATATTATAAACTCAAATATTAAACCCAAAATTATAAATCGTAATATTAAACCCTAATTTATAATGTCACAATGCAACATTGAATAAATTGCAACGTAATGTAGCATTGCGACAATGATTGTCGCATCACAACAATGCTTAGATCATAATGCGATGTTGGATAGATTTTTATACAATTCCAACGTCACAATATTAAACCCTAATATTGAACCAAATATTAAAAACCCTAACATTATAAAACTAATATTACAAACCCTAATATTAAACCCAATATTATAAACCCTAATATTAAACCTAATATATTAAACCCAATGTTAAACTCAATATTATACACCCTAACATTAAACTCAATATTAAACCCAAATATTATAACTCCAAATATTAAATTCAATATTTAAAACCAAATTTTGTAAATCCAATATTAACTCAATATTAAACCCTAATATTAACACAATATTAGACCCTAATATTAAACCCAATATTATAAACCCGATATTAAACCTTAATATTAAGCCTACTATTATGAATCTTAATATTAAACCCTAATTTTGTAATGTCGTAATATGACAAAATGATTGTCAGATTGATTGTCACAATGCAACGTTGGATAGATTTTTGTACCATTCCAACTTCACAATATTAAACCAAATATTTTAAACTCTAACATTATAAAACTAATATGACAAACCCTAATATTAAACCCAGTATCATATAGATTTTACATGTTATTAAAATTTGTATTAATGAGTATGACAATGAATTTTTTTAGTTTCGATATAACTCATTTTTATGGAATTGAAATAGTGAATTATTTATTAAGTGGATAGGTGTTTTTTATGAGAAGATGGTAAATATTGACATTATAAACCCAATATTATAAACTCTATATTAAACCCTAATATTATAAACCCTAATGTTAGAAACCCAATATCAATATTAGACCTTAATATTAACCCAATGTTATATTAGCCAAAGATTAAATCATAATATTAAACTCAATATTATACCCTAATATTATAAATCTAATATTAAAAAGTCAATATTAAACCCAATATTATAAAACCTAATATTAAACTCAATATTATAAAACCTAATATTAAACTCAGTATTATAAATTCTAATTGTGTAATGTCGCAATGTGACGTTGAATAAATTACAATGCAATGTAACATTGCAACAATGATTGTCACATTGCGACAGGTTTTGTCACAATGCGATGCTGGATAGATTTTTATATCATTCTAACATCACAATATTAAACCCTAATATTAAACCAAATATTGTAAACTCTAATATTATAAAACCGATATTACAAACCCTAATATTAAACTCAATATTAAAAATCCAATATCATATGGATTTTACATATGGTCAAAATTTATATTAATGAGTATGAGAATGAAATTTTTTAATTTCGGCAAAACTCATTTCTATGGAAATGAACTGATAAATTATTTATTAAGTGGATAGGTGTTTTTTATGAGAAGATGGTAAATATTGACATTATAAGCCCAAAATCTTATCGCAAATTGGAACCGACTAAAAAATGTAATATATTAATTGAAGAATTGTATTCTTTAAATACCAACAATATTTATAATTGTAGGTAAAATAACACAATTAATTAAATAAATGTAATTATATTCATAAAAGTATGTTGCACTTCTCGAAATTTCAATGTAATTCATTAATATTATTGTTAGTGTCAATGTTAGCCTTGTTAGCTTTGACATCGTCTCTCTCTTTACTAATATCCCTATTAATGAGGCAATAAAGTTTATTAATCGCATAATTGATCCTGATACTGCCAAGTTGGTAGGTCTTTGCCTCACCTCCACTTTTTTCAGTTTCCAAGGTTAATTATATGAACAGACTTGTGGAATAGCCATGGGTTCTCCACTCTCCCCGATTGTTTTTTTTTCACAAGAACGGCTATGGATTATATTAGTTGGTTGGCCTAATTGCCAGAATTCTGATTACACTGGGAGTTGACCAGATCCAAATAGAACCGACCTCCTGAAGTACTGAAGGGTTTGTATTCCTCTTCCAGCTCTTTTTAGGTTCTACAATGGAGTTGATTTCTGTAATTTGCCTAAGCTTGAAAATGCAAACACACTGATTTAGAATCAGGCAATAAAACATAGCTGCTGAAATGATTATGGTATTGGATCCCATATTTCTTCCCCGTCCCTTATCATTGCCCCCGCAGAGAGAAGTACGGCCTTATTTGTTTCACAATCTGCTTCTTTATTATTATCTCTTAAAACATGAAAGTATTTCAAGTTTTGGAACAGCTTTCCCAAGTTTCTAATTCTATGAATCAGCCTTGCTAATCTTAAGTCCTAGGGGGCTGTATTGGTCACCATGAGCTTTATGATCACTTGAGAATCCCCAAGCATGATTGCCTCCTTGATTTCCAGACTCAATAACAGCTTAAGACCTTGGTAGAGGGCCAATGCTTCCGCTTGAATGCTGGAATTGGACCCCAGCCCCAGGCAAAGCTGTGGATCATAATGCCTTCTGTGTTATTAACCATACCTCCTGCCCCAGCCTTGCCAGGATTTCCTTTTGCTGCCCCATCGAAAAAGAGAGAATGAACCTTATGGTTGGAGATCCAGTCTCGAAACTCTTCCTTATTTATCCACCTTACTTGTCATTCCTCAAGAGGAATAAAGTTTCTGTTGGCTTGACATAACTATAGATTTAAGGAAGTCCCCCAAATAATGTCGAGTTGACTAAGATTCGAATCGTCTTTATGTTCCTCCAGGAATTCTTTTAGCTGGATTTTTACCTTAGCCACTACCACTTTGGCATCATGCTGGGTGTTTCTGAATATTCTGCTGTTCCGCTCTAGCCAGATTTGCCAACAGCTAATTTTGAGGAGGGAAGACCAGGCAACCTTTATCACTTTGTTTTTAGGAGGGGGAGCTGGATATCTGTTCTGCCAATTAGTGAAAAGATCGGATATGGAGGCAGGAAGTTCGAAGTTTGGATTCCAATGTTCCATCAGTTCTCTCCAGACCTGCTCTGAAAATTTGCATTTTAATACCAGATGGGTGACACATTCCGCCTTCTCTCTGCACAAAGAGCATCTAGACGGGCCATAGATACCATGCCTCTGCAGGTTCTCATCGGTGAGTATTTTACCGTGACAAAGAAGCCAACTAAACATATCGATCTTGGGCAGCGATGGAATGCCCCAAACAGTTTTCCACGGGGCCGGATCAGGAGGAGCATATGGGATTGCAGCAAGAGTCGAATAGCCACGCGACACAATATAACCCACAGCTAAAGAGCCCCATC
Organism: Pinus tabuliformis; assembly: GCA_031772625.1. Taxonomy (NCBI): domain Eukaryota; kingdom Viridiplantae; phylum Streptophyta; class Pinopsida; order Pinales; family Pinaceae; genus Pinus; species Pinus tabuliformis. The sequence goes on along the minus strand of CM062804.1, from coordinate 328,043,588 downwards.
CTCGTTTGTCTCTCCTGCGAATGTGTGAAGGGGCAGCTCCATTTAACATATCGCAGAGGTGATTAACGTCCTGTAGAAGTTCTGTCGGTGGATCAAGAAAGTTCCATCCTGCCCAACGTGTCCCTTCCCACTTGGAGATGTCCCAGAGAGTGTGTTTACATGTATTTGTGATCCAGTCTCGTAGGTTCTTCATGGAATGACAGTCCCCAATCGGATCGCGATCCATTATGTGATCTAACCATATGTTGATTTTTTTTCCATTGCCAGGGATCCAATAAGCCTTGGAACGAATCAGAGGGGCAGCTTTAGAGCTGAGTCTGGCGAATGAAGAGGTGCCTTGGGGAAGAGGCCCATCCAGACATCTTGTCCTCTTGCCTGCGAAGTATTTCCTCCAGAGCGCTAGTTGAGCCCAGCTAGGCTTGGGCGCTATGATTTTCCAAAGTAGCTTAGCTCCCATGGCGATGTTTTGTAGGGGAAGCTTCTTGAAGTTTAGGCCTCCCTCCATCTGAGGTTTGAGGATTGTCTCCTATTTGACCAGGGGGATTTTCCTCTCGTTATGCTTACCTCCTTTCCAGAAGAAATTTCGAATATGCTGATCCATTTTCTGAAGGATGCCGACAGGAGCTAGGAGCACTGAGAACTGGAATAAAGGGAGACTGTAGAGAACAGATTTGATCAGGACTGACTTGCCTGTATGTTTAACCAATTATAGCCCCATGCCTGAAGTTTGATCTTAAATTTTTCTAGCTGAGGCATCCAGTCCTTGCTATAGGCACCCTTGAGGAAGATGGGCATTCCTAGGTACTTGAACGAGGTCCATACAGCAGAGGCAGCAAATCCTAAACATCTAGCAATGGAGTTGAGCATAGGGGGTGAGGTATTCTAGCAGTATATGTGACACTTTCCCTTGTTGAGACTGCTTCCTGACATCGTGCCAAACTCATCCATAGCTGGTGGCTGAGTGGATTGAAGCAGCCCCAAGTAGCAGTGTATCATCTACAAACAGGGCATGATTTATGTTCTGAACTCCTCTTGCAATGCAAATCCTTGGAATCTCCTAATCTTGCATTTTTTTGTTTAAGTGAAAGCTGAGAACGGAGGCATGGATAACAAACAACAAAGGGGACAGAGGGCAGCCCTGCCTTAATCCTATTGTAGCTTTAAAGAAACCTGCAGATCTGCCATTAATTAAGGGGGCTATCCATGGCTCCGAGATGCAAGCCCGGATCCAGTTTATAAAGCTCTCTCCGAATCCAATTTTTTTTAAAACATTCAACAGAAAGCTATGTCTAACATGATCAAAAGCATTTGCTAAGTCCAGTTTGATGGCCATACCTCTTTCCTTGCGCTGGTGGCTGGATAGAATTGCCTCTTGAACTAAAATGAAGTTGTCCACCAGTTGTCTTCCATGAATGAAGCCCCCTTGATTCTCAAGAATTATTTTAGGAAGGATGTGTTTTAGCTTGCTAGCAATGATTTTGGTGATCAGTTTGTAGCCAATGTTACAAAGAGAAATGGGGCGAAATCTGTTGAAAGAGTTTGTGCCCTTCTCCTTAGGAATAAGTGCAAGGAACGAGGAGTTTGTGCTTCCTCCAATTTTCTGACAATCTTGCGATTTTTGAATCATTTTAAGGAGATCTTTTCCCACAATGTGCCAATAGGATTGAAGAAATCTGGCAGAGAAACCGTCAGGTCCTGGGGCTTTATCAGGGTCCATGGCAAAGAGAGAGGTTTTGACCTCATCCATGGTGACTTTGGCTTCTAGCTGGAGATTCATATGAGCTGAGATTGAAGAGGGAACCCTGTCCAGAAGGCGAGAATTCTGAGATCCATTCCCCTCTTCGCTGTAGAGGTTTTGGAAATGGCGAAAGGCTGCCTGCTTGATGCCTGTAAAGTCTTTGTGGATCACGGTTTCTTCTTTGATTTCAGCTATGTAGTTGAAGATTTTTCTGGCTTGAGATTGTTTGTGTAAATATGAGGTGTTTTTGTCTCCTGCTTTGAGCCATAGGCAGCGAGATTTGACCCTCCATGCTTCCTCTTCGTTCAGGCAGGCTTTGTGATATTGCTGTTGAAGATGGACCTCTTTGTCAAGAATTTCTTTGGAGATGTGGGCCTCTTCCGAGAGCTGGTGGTGGGCATCTAGCAGGCATTGAATCTTTTTCCTTTCAGTAGCTGGGTTAGGGAGAGATTTGGCCCAGCTCTTTAGGACAGATTTCACTCTTCTGAGTTTCTCTTCCCAAATATAGAATGGAGAGCCATTGACTCGCTGAGACCAACTTTGCTTGATAATCTGCAGGAAGCTGGTTTCCTTGATCCAAAGAGGACTGAATTTGAAGGGGATGGGGCCAAGATCAGTGTGAGTTCGGAGGTTCAGCTTGATGGGGTTATGGTCAAAGGTGCTACAGGGAAGGATATGCACGCTGGAATCTAAACCAAGCAGAAGGAAGGAACCTTTCACAAAAAATCTATCTAGCCTTGCTGCAATATGCCCAGGCCCTATTCCTTTTATTTGACCACGTGTACTTACCTGAAACAGGCTTGATATCTAGCAAATCCCAGTCTTGGAGAAGATCTTCTGCCCATTCCCTTGCCGGGTCTCGCACAATGCTTCCTCCACGCTTTTCTGCAGAGTGCAACGTGAGGTTTAGGTCTCCTGCAATGATGATGTTTTCTAGTATGCCCAGATCTGCTTGGTTTCTTAGTGAATCCCAGCAAGACTTCTTTTCTCCAGCGCTGGCCGGCACATAAACATTGAAGAGGCAAAAGGTTTCTTTAGTAACTAAGTGCTGCATCTTTAACATCAACCAGTGGGTGGTTGAAGTCTCAGATATTAGCGAGAACATGCTATCATTCCATAGAGATCCCAGCCCTTCATAGGCTCCTCGGGCTGAGATCGCAGCTGCTTTGCTCTTATTCCAGAGTTTTCTACTTAGGTGAAGGAGGCCCGAGTCCTCCATCTTGGTCTCCTGGAGAAGGAGTATGTCCGAGGCTTCTATTCTTATTAAATTTCTTATAGCCTCTTCCTTGATTTTGTTCCCCATACCCCTGTAGTTCCAGGAGATAATTTTCATTATTTACCTTTGCTTTGGTGGCTCCCTTGGAGCCTTGATGCTGGTTTCTAGCCATCTTTGGTTTTTTTGCTAACAACTTCTCCAATGTAGGTTGGCTGCCCTGCAACTTGTCCTTATACATTTCATGCTCCCTTTTCTCCAGATCTGTTTTGCGTCCTCTTGTAGATCTCCTTACAGAGGCTTGGGAGTCTCCTATTTCTCCTTCCTCCTCCGAGTCTTCCGATCTTGGTCCTCTTCCTCAACTTCTTATGGGGTTCCTTTTGAGCTTTCTGCAATGCCTGAGTCCTTGGAGGGATTGGGCTGACCACCTTTCAATAGAGTGACTGATTTATGGGCCTCGACTTCATGGGTGTCCTCTGGTTGAGAGCTGAGGGGATCAAACCTGTTTTCTGGGGCAGTATTGGGCTATATCTGCTGGGCAGGGCCCTGATGAGGATTGCCATTAGATCCTCCTGCCTTCTGAGCCTTGAGAGAAGTCTTAGTTTGTTTGACTTGGTTCCAGCCTTCCTCCTTCCGTTGCACAAATTCAATGTTGGACAGACAGCTTCTGGCGAAATGGCCATAAAAATGGCATTTCCGGCATTTAAAGGGCAGTTGTTCGTAGTCTAGTTTCTGCATGTGTGTCCAACTTCCCACCTTGATTTTAATGGCCTCTGGAAGTCCCTCCTCCAGATCTACCTCCACGCAGATCCTAGCACAATCATATTGATCCTTGTTATTTGCTCGATCTATAAATTTCCCCAGGGCGTTTCCTATGTGCATCAATGAGTCCCAATTCCAGCAATGCACTAGAAGGTTTGGCAGCCTGACCCACACTGGGACAGCTTTGGGTACATCTACTCCAGAATCGAAGTCCGGGGTCCATTTGTTCAGGTATAGACCCTGGGGCCCATGAATTAGGGGCCGTTTCGAAAGATCAGGTCTTTGTCATCCTTTGAGGTAAACTCGAAGAGGAAGAATCCTCTCCCCAAAAAGTAAGAGATCACACTTTCTTGGATCAACGACGCCCAGTTTCTTTTAACCCCGTTCTCGGTGGATTTGGGAGAAGGCCATAGTCCGGTGAACTGGCCGACAAGAGCTCTCTCGGACAAGGACAATGCTACCTGAATCGGGGTTTCCGGAGGGAGGGAGATCTCAGGAATATCGTCCAGTTTCTTGACGAATTTCACAGCTTTGACATTCTTCTTCTTAGGGAGACCTTCCAGAAGGCGGTTGAAGGCCTCAGCTGATGAGGACGGAGGGGGGGAGGGGAGAAGACCGCCTGGGGAGTGCCCAGCACCTCCATGATCGCAGGCTCTGAGAGGAGCCTGCCAAACTCGAACCGGGCCTACTCAAACCTCCATTGATCTGGCCGACCGCATGTCAGGTGGAGAGCAACATGCGAGCCCTCCCGCACAGAGCAGCACGACGGAGTGCGGACTTGCGCACAGCCTACGAGACGCGCAGGAAGCGGATCTTGACAAGGTCGAGGGCAATCTCTCAGAGCAGCAGCGCAGCAGTCGAGCCTTACAAAATATTTTAAAGATAGCTATTTTACACTAAACTCAACTTGTATTTTTTTTTAAAGTTTGGGTGTCCTCCACTCTCCCCGATTGTTGCAAACCTATTCATGGAAAATTTTGAATCTAGAGCATTCGCCTCGACCCCTCTTCGCCCGAAAATTTGGAAGAGGTTTTTTGATGATACTTTTGTCAATCTGCCTCATGGTCATGATTTGTTGGATTGCTTCCTTTTACATCTTAATAGTCAATCTCACTCCATTAAGTTCACCATGGAGATAGAGGTCAATGATAGCCTTACTTTCCTTGATATTCTTATTTCAAAGAAAGGAGATGGTTCATTTGCTTTCCAAGTTTTTTGTAAAGAAACTCATACTGAGAAATACCTTCACACAAGTTCTCATCATTATCCAGCTCAAAATTTTGGTGTTCTTAACACTCTAGCTACCCGAGCTCTTGGGATTTCTGATGAGAGACACATTGAAAAAGAAAAATCACATCTCCTGAAAACAAAAACAACAACAAAAACAAAAACAAAAAATTGAATAATGGATATAACAGGCGCCTAGGCCTCAAAGCTTTCCATAAAGCGAGTATAGGACTAAGGCAAAAGAAGGATCATGTCTATTTAATTAGTTGTGTGCATCTCTCGTTCATTCTATGAACCACAAACAAGATTTCTTGTACTCTTAGAAAGAATAATGTTCATACTACCTTTAAGCCCCTTGTCACCCTCCATAGCTCCCTTAGATCAATCAAGGACCAAGTGGACCCTAAGGATATGAAGGGTGTTTATTTAATCCCCTGCTCATCTGGAGTGCCTTACATTGGAGAGATTGGATGCTCCATCAAGCAAAGAATCCAAGGACACACAACAAAGATCAAGCATAGCAAAGCCCACTCTTCTGCCTTAGTTGAGCATGCTAAAAAGTCTAAGCATCACATATGTATTGAGAAGTCTCAGGTCATTGTCAGGATTGATCACTTCCATCATAGGAAGTTTAGGGAAGCTATAGAAATTGAGAAGCATGCTAGTAATTTGAATAGAGACGAGGGGTGGAAGATTAGTAGTAGTTGGATTCTTTTCATTTCTTCCTAAAAAAATTATTTTATTTTATTTATTTATTTTTGTTTTATATATATATAGAGAGAGAGAGATAGATATCATAGTATTATTACGTGCCACAACAGGGTAATAACGTATTCAAAAAATATTGATGTTGACATTAATTTTAAATTTACCAAAAATTAAATTATCTTATCTAATGTTTACCTTTGGAAAAAAATTATTTTTATTTTTATTTTTTTAAATCTAATTTTTCTACATTTTGATTGGTTAGAGTCTTATTCTGTAATGATAATATATACTATGTACTTTGACAGATTAATCAGTTTGACATAAAAATTAAATGACAATGTATAAAGTCTACATTATAAAATGAATTTAATTTATTTTCATAAATATTTTAATTCTATTTATTTATATCTTTAATTGGTTGGCTCTCAAACAACCCTTTGACCAAAAATTACGGAGAAAAGTATAATGTTAATACTATAAAATCAAAAATATATATAATTTTTTTAATATTTTAGTTTGAGTCTTAAGCACTTAACATACCTCTTTCAAAGTGCATTCGATGTAATCTTTATAAAGATAAAGATAAATGTTGCAGTGTTTTTAAATTTACTTCTAATTTTGCACTGTTATATTTAGATTATGCATAACGATCATGGACCGTCTAGAATGAATTAGAAATTTTTTACTGCATTTTTTTCAAGTCAACTTTGTCTGTGTAAATTATTTTTTTTTTAATTACAATTTTTTCCAATTAATCTCAAAATGCAGTCTATGTTGTCTTTATAAAGTGAGAAAATTTTAATTTTTCCACTCTTAGTTTTACTTCTAAATTTAGGATCCTTCCATCGGGTATTTTTATATGTAACACGCATGGATTTAGATTAATTTTTCGAGTAAATTGAATAATATTATTCAAAAACGAATTTTCCAATATTTTTTATAATAAAAAAAATTATATATTATGTAAAAGTTTGTGTTTTAGGCAATTATTTCGAACAGACAACTTATATGCAATAATTGAATAATGTTTACTCCCTAAAAGTAATGTATGAAATCAAATTATTGTAAATTAATAAAATTTTAATTATTTTTAAACGTAAATAATATACTGGTGTATTAAAGATTATTTGAATTGATATACCTATTTTTTTTCTCGTAGAAAAAAGTCGTAATTTTATTCATAAGAAAAAATTACATTTTGTAGATGCCTAAGCATATGATGATGACTGTCTCTGTATTCACAAGCAACCAGAGATTATAGAAAAAATTAAAAAATAGATGTCGACTGGCCTATGCTTTCCTGCCCTTCTTCTTCTCCATCCTTCGCCAGCCTTCAGAGTTGGAGTTGAGTGCAGTGATGGCCAGCTGATTTTCCGTTGTGTTTATTAGTTGTTCCTTGTCAGATTCCGAACCTTCAGATCCATGAGATCTTTTGATGCCGCTTGCTTCCAACTGTATTTCCTGTTGCTGTTTCATATTGTCTGGCCCTAGTTGTGTGTCTGGGCCATTTCCTTCCTGTGTATATGTCTGTTCCATTTGTATGTCAGGTTTTGATTGGTTCCCTGTGAGTTCTGTCTGCATATCCTCTTTTTCCCTCCAATCGGTGTGCTGCCACCCATTCGGCTTTTTTTGTTGTTTCTTGTTCACTTTGGGGTCCTTCTTGCCCAGTGGACAGGTGTTTTGAAGGTGCCCTGTTTGCATGCATCTAAGGCACCTGAATGTTGTATTTTCATAGTCAAGCAATTGTATCCTCTGCGTATTATTATAGTTCAATGTAATGTGATCAGGTAGCCCCAGACTTAGATCCACTTCTACACATATTCTAGCATAGGTGAATATTCCTTGGTTAACTCTTTCTTCATCTGTTTTAAGGAATTTCCCCAAAGAATTTCCAATGGCTGATAAAACTTTGTAGTGCCAGAAATGTAGAGGGAGGTTATGAAGCCTCACCCAAACAGGAACTGTTGATACTTTCATAGTATTTGCATCAAATTCAGGAAACCAGGGGGTGGTGAAGAGGCCAGCCTTGCCCCAGAACCAAGGCCCCTGATTGATAATATTGTCACGTTCTTGTTCTGTTGTAAATCTAACTACGAAGAAACCCTTTGAGCATAGGTGAACTTCACAGTCAGGTGACCATGTTGAGAGGATCCAGTGATGCAGTGCATCTGATTTTGGCCAGAACCCGTTAAATCTACATATAACAGCATGTGTTGCTAGATCAGTGTGTAGATTAGTTACCTCCGGCGAAGTTACTTGGATCGTTGGAGATTCCGGTGTTTGTTCCACAATATAGGGGCTTGGTAGCTCTGGTGCTGGTGCTGGTTTGGATTGGATGTTTTCCCCTTTACCGTTCACCGCATCCTTGAAGGAGCATGTATTCTTTGAACTGGATCCAAAGCATCCTCCTCTCAGCCGAAGGTTTATTATGATTGTTGAATCAGTGGTTATATTGTAATCCTAGAGGGTGTAGTGATCCTGTAGACTACGCCCCTTGTAGATCAGATTTTGCCTTTGTTCGGGGATGCCAAGAATGTTTTGTATTTTGTTCCGTAGTTCTAGGATGCTACTGCCTCTCCATAATCTCAGACAGTGACTTCTTCCTTCCGGTGCCTTCAAAAAGAGTTGTGTGAAGTCCACTTTTTTGGGGTTTGAGCCCGTCTGAGGCTGCTGCCTGTCGGTTGCCTGTCCACAGATCTGGGTTCTTTTAAGGCTCCCTGTTCTTCTGGGCATCTGATCTAGTGGTTTAATGGCAGATCTGGGCAACTGATTACCTTGTAAATTGCGTGCTATGTCTTCGTCTGCGCTCAGGGTTCTCCCCCACCTCACGGCCGCAACATGGGTTTGTAAACGCTGGTCTGGGCTGATCTCTTTGCTGTTCTTCTTGATGGCTGCCTTGTATGTTGGTTTGGACAGATCTGCTCCCCTCAGCAATCGCCAGCTTCCATCAGCATTTTGGGTTTCTTCTCGAGGGAGATGTCCCGAGCCCTCGCTGCTACCAGATATCAGTAACCCATATAAATTGCGAAGCCGCTTGGGTGCAGAGACAAGGGTTACACCTGCGAAACGGTTCCGGGATTCTGCCATTCTCTCCCTTGTATTGTTCACCATTTTTATCATCTCCTCAAGATTTAGGTCGATGTGAGCTTCTTGTCCTTGGATCTGAGCCAGCGTATGACTGTATGCTTTTGAAAACGCCGATATAATGAGATAAAAAGCCCTCCTCATTGTTTCCAGGCGCCATTCCTTGAATTTGTCATTGCTGCATCCCCAGGTATCTAGATTTGTCTGTTTTGCGGTAGATTGGGGGAGAGATATGGTCAGCAGAACGGCGGCAGTTCTCCTGTATGCTCCAATATCTCGATCCGTTTCACCCTGTTCCAGATCTACAATTGTTCCCTCATTTTCCAGGAAAGAGTACCAAGTCTCCCGCCTCTGATATCCTTCTTTGCTGAAACGATTGATCTGCATCGGCTGCACTATATCCTTTGTGTTGTCGACTCCCGTGGCGGATGGGTAACCTGCAGCTTTGGCCGCCATGTCTGTAAACCCTCAGTCGCGCGATCGAAACCTCCTAGATCCCCAATTGATATACCTATTATTAGATCTAAATATTATATATTTGATATTATATATTAATATAATTACGTTTTTAGATGTGTTTATTTCTGAAATAAAGTTTTTAATAATTATTAGAAAAATGATATTAATTTAATTTGTATCACATATTTGTGTAATATTCAAAATAGAGTATTGAGATTTATCTCAAATGTGGTTATGTTGTTTTTGTTTTTTAATTAAATTAAAAAATGTATATTATGTTCATAATTGTTATTGAACACTTATTACTTAAGGTTAATCGATTCTGCTATTTTTATTACTTATTTTAATTAGAAATATATCTATATATTAATTTTCTTTAATTAATGATGAGTATATTAATTTAAAATAGAATTATATTTTTATTAATTTATATAATTTTTTAATATTAACAATGTGAAATATATTATGAAAAAAATATTTTGATACTTAGTATGAATTAATACCCAATAATACTTATCAACCATTTCATTTATATTTAATACACAAACTTTTTATAAATGCTTTATATTCATTACATCACTAAAATCAAACAAATATTTATCTATCTTATTTAGTCAACAAGATGTTTATATATCTTATCCAAACAAATATTTATTGGATAATACTTATATAGCTTATTTAGTCAACAAGATGTTTATATATCTTATTTATATCTAACTTATCACATTTTCCTTAAGACGTAGACCTATACAATTTCGTTCTATAACATGGATTGTTCATTTGTCTTTTGACTACACTCCCACTTTTCAACTAAATTTTTTTGGATTATTTTTTCAAAATTGTCATCATTATTATATTTTGTATTTATTTTTATTTACCATATAAATATTATTTATTTTTAGTTATCATTTAAATATTATATATTTTATATTAGAAATATATTTTACTGATAGATTTTCTCCAATACTAGAGACTCAATATTATTTGTTTTTAGTTATTGTTAATTTTCCACACTACTCTAGTTGTTAGAGGTACTATTTCTGATCCACACCATTCTAGTTGTTTGAGGTACTATTCCTAGTCCTAGGTCATTAGCAGTGTTGTAGGACTACTGAAAAACACTTTGTTTGCCCATTCATGTATATCTTTGACGCTAACTTAACTATACTTAAACTAAACAAGAGTATCTACAATGTAGCCCTTATTCAAATGTCTCAAATATTTTATACTTTTCAAAGTTCAAAAATCCATCTTATTAGTACTTTATTAGTACATTATACTCTCATAAATCCATCTTAAATAATACTGACAAATGCTTCGTGCCTCTTCACTTTTCTTATCACCTATGGGTGGCTGACTTGGTTTTTTTTCAAATGACGCAGCTAGTTCATATTCTGATAGAAAATTTGTGAAAATATGCATTAAATCAAAAGACCTGTATCCATGTTGACATCAACATCCATAAATAATTATATTGATTTCACCGACCTCAACAATTAATTATATCATGCACAACCCACCATAATCCACCGTCTCTTGTTTTCTATCCTTATGAGCGAACCCATTTAATTTAATATTAATGAACTATTTTCAATACTACAGGAAATGTAATTTAATTTGATATTACTTTTGAGAATTGTAAAGTGTTAAAAAACATTATGGGCAATCTAATTTAATTTAATATTAATTTTCAGAATTGTACAATGTAAAAGTACATTAAAGACATTTTCTATTATTTAGAATGATATAAAATTTTAAAATTTTATTATTTTTAATTTTAATATTTATTCATTCATGTATGTCTTATTTGTTTCTTACTCTAATTTAAGGATACTTAAAATAAGCAAGAATATCTACAAAGTAGCCCTTGTTCAAATACAATATTTAGTGCACACATTTCAAAATTCAATAATTAAACTAAGTGGCACGGAAACGCTAACTATGTGGCCTTGTTCATTTTTGCTATTAGTTTAAATTTTATTTCATCTTAATCCTTTATCGTTATTGTTGGACTCTATTTTAATTATTTAATTATTTAATTAATTTATATATTTTCTTTTTTAGGTGTTTTTTTCCCTATAATTATGGCTTATTTTGTGGATTTAAGTGGCACAGAAACGCTAGCTATGCGGCCATGTTCATTTTTGCTATTGGTTTAAATTTTATTCTATCTTAATCCTTTGTTGTTATTGTTGGACTCTATTCTGATTATTTAATTATTTAATTAATTTATATATTTTCTTTTTTAGGTATTTTCTTTCCCCTATAATTATGCCTTATTTTGTGGATTTCTCTTTTATTTTTTCCTCTTCAATAATTATTTCTATCATATTTTATAATTTAATCTCATTTTGAAATCATTTAGTGTTATATTTTTCTTTTTGCTTTTATATTTTTTGACTTATTGAAGTTGACTGTCTAGAATTTATTAAATTATTATTTTATTGTTTTTGACAAAAATGTTGTTGAATTTCTAACAGTCATCTTCATTATTCTCTTAATCATCTCCACATTATTTATTTTGTGTTAGATCAGACCTTCATCCATGTCTTGATAATGAAGCATAGTTGAGGGTTCGAAACGTTGAACCCTAAAACTGTGTTGTGATTAATGTGGAAGAGTAATCATTCATAATATTAGTATAAAATTATTAAACATATTAATAAAAAATAATCTAAATTTATTAAATTTTTTAATATAATATAATAAACTTATTGAGTCTAGAGATATGATGTGTACTCATGTTCATCCATCATCAAAGTTGAAATTTTGCTCATGCCAGTGAAAATATAATTTTTAAGAGATTAAAAAAAAAAATAATAACTATACAAAACATTTAAATAATGTTTTCTCATAAAAAAAACTTTGCGAGTGAAGAAATTAGATCTCTCTGCTCATGTTAAATCCGTATTTAAAATCCCCGGATGCGGGTGCTTATACCGCTGGTTAATGCGATGGGATAGGGGTGCGACGAGGTTGAACGACACCTGCCGGCCCTGTACCACTTGGTTCATTGTCGGACGAAGTTTAAACAGAGGCATTGGATGTCATTTGGTCTCACATCATGTGGCTCTGATATGCGCAGCTTGTACACTGATTTCTCCATCGCTTCCGCATGCTCTGACCTGAGCTGGGCCTTGGCTCTCTTCAATGCTGGAGTTATGGTGAGAGCAATCCGAGGAAGGGAGGATGAGGCTAAATACAGGCTCAGCTCTGCAATCGTTTGGAAGCCTCCGGTGCTCTGCTGGTCTGGTAAAGTTGCGTTTTGGTATGTTGTCTGGTTATGCTTGGCCAACTCTGCGACGCTGCCTCTGTCTTCTCCCAATTTCCCTATCAATCCCCCCTCTGCTTACCCCAGCGCTCTCCCTGCTCTTCATTCCACCATGGTTCGCCAACGTATGCTCAGCAGACGGGGCGGCTCGCGGGGTGGTAGCTCTCGGCCTCAGGCCAGGCGGCATAGTACCTCGGACTCTCCGTCTTCTTCAGCGAAAAACCCCCACTATCCTAACACCAGAAGTGGCCGTGGTCGAGCAGGCCTTCACTCCGCTCCCTTCCCCCTGCCCTCGCATCCCTCCCCCCATACCACGCAATTCCAGTTCAGAAGCTCCCTCAATAAACCGATCATCATCGCCACTCTTTCCATCTCTTTTTCTGAGGAAGCAGAGCAGAGTATCCCGATGACCTTCTCCATGGACGAGATGCACAGGGTTGGACCAAGTCGAAATAGAGACAAGGAAGAAGCGCATGGAGGTCATGGTGGTCAGACCAAACGGAATGGGAAGGCCGTCGTTGGCAACCTGCATGAGGATTTGGAACCGCAGAATGACACGCAAGTTATGGAAGGGTGCAGGATGGACGTGTCGAACCCGCAGCTGAACGTGTCGGACCCACAGCTGGACGCAAGCAGCAAAGAAGGCGAGCAGCAGGCCGTGGGCCAAACTGAGCCAGACAACCCAGATGATTGGAGCTGCCCGATAGTGGAGGAACCTGCCACGGAGGATTTCATCAACCGCATCACGAATGCCAGGTGGCACTTCATTTAACTCCTGGTTTTTGATTCCTCTTTTTGTCCACATAGGCGACACAATGAAGATGTATTGCTGGGTTTATGGGTTTCGGCTATTCTTGGGTAGATTAGCTGGGGTTACAATGCGGGTTTACTGGCTCTCTTCAGAAAACTGTGGTTAATTTCTAGTGTTGTCTTCTTTTTTGCATCTCCTTCTCTATTAGACTGGTTTCCCCTCTGTTGGGACAGTCTCAGATCTAGTTAAATAGCAGCGAGCTGAGATAGGCTATGTTCCTTCACGGCCAGAACAGGGTTATAAATACCTTTTTATTTTCTTTTAATAAATTACTCTTTAAAAAAAAACAACAACAACAATTTAAAAATCTATACTAATTAATATCTTAATACATTTTCTACATTTGTGCATCAATGAATAATGGATGAGTGTTCAAGATCGTAAGATGGCCATTGAATGCCAGGGGTTTTATGGTATGTCAGCACTTTTCATATTAGCAGGTCGTGGACTCTGTTCTGAACGACTTTTTTTAATGATTACTCACGCGTGAGGGAAGGTGTCTCGCTTCTCAGCGCTTTTCATATTAGCAGGTCGTGGACTCTCTTCTGAACGACTTTTTTTAAATGATTACTCACGCGTGAGGGAAGGTGTCTCGCTTCTCTTTGGGATTTTGATTGTGTGCTTATATATTTTGTTTTATTATTTTTCAATAAAAAATAATTCCTTGTATCTTCTACTTTTCGATGAGATTTTTATGTCCAGATTCGATGAGATTTTTATGTCCAGATTCGAATCGCCTGCTTCTTCATCTCTGTGGTTTGGCTCAGTATTTTATTTTGTTCATTAAGAGGTTATATTTTGAAGTATTCAGAAGTTGCAAAGCCATCAATTGAGGTATTTTGTTACCTTAAAGTCTTTATCTTTACATCATTGTGTTTTTTTTCAGAGAGAAAAATCATGATATATTATATTCAGGAAATATAAAGTTTTGTATACAAGATCAAAAATCTGGGATTAATTAAATTTATTGTATTGAACAGTAATTCATAAATTTCTGAAGCCAACTTCGTTTCAATGGATGCATAAATATATTGGAATAAAGGTTATTCCACTTAATTAGTATGTCATTTTAGTAGCAGAATTGAGATGATGATGTATGGACGCATTGAAAAATAATGTGACAGTTTATAATAGCAGGATTTATAATATTAAGATTTATAATCTTAGGTTTAATAATTGGATTTCAATATTAATTAAAACTTATTCATTTATTTGAATATTTAGTTTATACTTATTTATATTAAAATCTCAATATTAAAACCTTAACATTAAAACCCAATATTGAAACACAATATCAAAACCATAATAGTAATACTCAATATTAAAACCCTAATACTAATACCTAATTTATTAAAACCTTAATATTAAATCTCAATATTTAAAGCATAATATTATAAAAATTGATTATTACTTAGATAATTATTATAATTATATAATAATTAATATTAATATTTAACATTAATATTGAATCTATACCATACATGTAATAATTATTAATCTGATTGGTGTATGAACCACATTTATTAATTTGGTTGCGCATGTGTTTAATGTATGCTTATCGGCATATATCAACCACATTTAATCTAGAATTTAAAAACAGTGATAAAGATTATGATGCCATTTCAATGATAGCTTAACTCTGAATGAAATCAATTTTACATATTCATAACGGAAAGTAATCCAATGATAATTTAAAAGGTTCAGAATGGTAACACTATGAATGATAATAATGAATAAATTATTTACATTCACTACAACTTTTTGGAGAGAGAAGTAAAAAAAAATTCGCACAAAATGATCCAAAGTAAAATCCAATGCCCAGTGACCTGGTTCGAATGCCGACACAAATTGATAAATAATGTAAATAATTGAAGACAACAAAGACTAAATTGTTTTGCAACTACTACAATTTTTTGGAAAAAGAAGTTGGAGAATCTCTCCTAGAATCGAAGAACTTAAAACCCTTCATACGAAATTATCCAAAATAAAACCCAAGGCTTTGTGACCCAGTTCGAAAGTCGGTACCAATTTTAAATAATGTACTTAATTGAAGGCTAAATTACCTCTGCTTCTTTATCAATTCAATCATCTCATTTCAATATCACTACCTAAGGTCAATGTTGGAGAGTCTCTCTAAGAATCCAGGCATTTAAATCCCTTCATACAAAATGATCTAAAATAAAACATAAAGCTCAGTAATCTGCATCGAAAGTGGTACAAATTAATAAACAACATACATATAACTGAAGGATGAAATGCCTTTGCTTCATTAGAAATTCAATTTTCCCATTTCAATATTACTCCCTCAGGCCAAGAAACATTGTTGGATTTAAAGGTTGACAGAAAAACTCTAAAAGGAGATGGTGAGGGAAAGGGCAATGTGATGCTCCTCCTTAGTCTTTGATTTGGATTGCACATTGATATTTCACTACCTATTAAACATCATTGTCCATCTGCTACTATTTGATTCCACCTTAAAAAAACATAGGGCCTTTTGGCCACCAGATCATATTAGGTTCACTGCATTCTGGGCTGCCTAGTTGTTCCTTCAAAGTCCATTTGCGAGTACAGAGACAAGCATAACTATAAACCATGAATACCACTCACATCGACCCAATTTGAACCCTTTTTTAAGGTAGCCACATCCGCAATATGATTGGCTTTCCAACCCATGCACATTCTAAAGCATGCATTTGGAAATCTGAGAAAAAACGTCCATTTTTATCCACAGGAGGAACTGCAACTTCCTCATAGTTTTGAAATTAAAGAAAGAAAAAACATCATAATCTAACCACTAACATACCTCTAGGTTATATAGATTAATAGTTAGGTCACCTTATCAAATGTCGAATTGAACTTGGAAATCAGAATTTTTAGTGCTTAATAGGAACCATGAAAATGGTGCATACCTGAATGAATGGAGCAGTGACTAATTAGTGCGGTTTGTGTGCATGCACCTTACAACATCTACATCTCTTCCATACTACGCTTGGCGCAATAAAAATAAGAATAATTAAAAATTCTACGTTGTTATTATTATTTTTATTCATTTTTGTTTGGTAGATAAAGTAAAGTTGACTTGGTTTTTTTTTAGCTCCAAGTTTATGAGAACCCATGGAAATTATATATAATATAGCCTATTTAAAGAGCAAATTAAACTAGCCTAGATCCATATTAATTCCAAATCTACCAAGCACCGAGAGGGAGCAAATCTCTTTTTACTCTAAAAGAGGTTTTCACTTCAAAGGTTTGATCCCTCTTGGCACTTGGTAGATCTAGAACTAAAATAGATATAGGCTAGTTCAAATAAAAAAACAAGCAAGTGCCTCAATAGAGTGTATGATTACCCCTCAACAGTGTCTATGTTAAATCTTAAACCAAATTTTTTGTTCTCTTGAGTGTGATCAAAATTATAAAACTATGTGTTATCATGTAATGGTGTGTTCCTATTTTGATGTAGTTGGACGGGACGAGACAATTGAATTCAACCCTACAATGGGGAAATATCAACCCAAATTTTTACTATTAAATATATCCATACCTATAGCTATAATTATTTTTAAAATTTTCAATGAATTACTTTTTTTTTGTATATTAATGATTGCAACAATCAATGTTTATTATTATTATTATTATAAGATTAAAATAATAAATTTTATGTAGATTTCCACACTTGGAAAACATGATAATGAATACTTTTGTAACACTATAAATCTTTTGGAAATATGACATTTTGAGTGAACGCTTCACCCATCTTCAAGGACAGAGAGCTCGAATGATAAAGTGAAGAGTGTCATACCAAGAATAAATACAGGAAAGATCAAAGTAATGGAATTTAAACGTTAAGCCTCGAGGGTTAGCTCAATTGGTCAACTTCCCATTGATAAGTACCTCGCCATATGGGAGGTCACATGGTTAATTCTCCTTGAGGCCCTCGGGGTTAGGCTCTACTAGTTTCGCTGGCAGGTTATGTGATCTCTTCGAGTAGATCTGCCCAGAATTTCCCCAAAAAATAAATAAATAAATAATAATAAATAGATAAAAATAATAATAATAATAATAATAATAATGGAATTTGACCATTGGAGGCATAAAGGGATTGTGAACCTTAATATACATTATTAATTTTTAATTAAATTAGGAACACTAAATACATAATTTTAAACACTATATACATAACCAAAACTAATATTACTTTACACTTTATGAGAGTTTTCTTTATAACCTGTTATACACTAAAATGCATAACACAATGATATGTTTACGAGAGATGCTATCTGACATATGTATATATGATATTGTTTGGTAGGCACATGACCAATGTTGATACCAATTTGTGAGAGTTTTATTTATAATTTTTATACACTCAAATATGTAACACAATGATATGTTTTGGTTTTATATTTATATTTTTTATATTTATATTTATATTTATGTTTATGGATGGTATATTTTTATTGAGTCTAAAGATTTATTCCATAGTCTAGAGTGAAAGTGATGTGTAAGTATGTTTGTGTTCAATTTGGATTTGATACATGTTTTTTTTAAAATAAAAATAAAATATTATTTAAATAGAAAAGAAATGTAGACTAAAATAACAAAGAATAAGCTATACATATTTAATTAGTTGTATCAAAAATACAATTTAGACCTTGAAAAATTACACTTTTTCTCACTCAAAGAAATTTGCACTTGAATAAATTTGATCCTTTTGGGCCGTATTAAATCCGCACTTAAAATAGATCTATGCTGGTATTTATATATATTTATAGTATGTCTTGACATTTAATTAAAATAAATTTGCTCTGAATAAATTTGATTTTTTGGGTCATATTAAATCAGTGCTTAAAATAGATCTATGCTAATCTTTATATATATTTATGGTATGTCTTGATATTTATTTATAAAATGATATTTATTTATAAAATGAGTGATATTTATATATATTTATAATATGTCTTTAAATTTATTTTTAGAGTGAGTGATATAAGGGCGCAGTATGTATGTATATGATATTGTTGCAACATACTGAAACTCTATTTGTTATTCTTTCATGTATCATTTGTTTAATTCATATCTACCTATGTGAAATCAAAGCAGAGAGATAAGACTGGTAAAGGAATTCAAAAACGAATTCAAAAATGTAGTATGTGGAATACTTTGAAATTCCAGATTATTAAATACATGGAGAAGGTAAAATTCAAGTGGAATAGTGAAACTGCCATGACAGCATCGCTGTTGAAAACACTATCAATTGCAAGTATTTATATACACTATCATTCCTCATATTATGTAAAGTTGTAAATTAAATAGTCCCTCATGCATTGACCTTATAATGCTTCTATGCCATTCTTGCCCTTATCAGTCTGCAATATGTAAATGAAATTGAAACAAACTGTGTTATATGCAAGATTTGGTTCTAAGGTATTCAGTCCTGCAGGAAACAAAACCATCCAAGGAAATAATATAAAGTGCAATAAATATAAATCCATATACTTACATATCGCAAACAGTCCGAATAGTTTGTTATCAGGTGGGAAACTTGAGGGCCACACAAAGTCCGAACTTCCAGTAGATTTTCGTTGACAAAAACCTGTTTATCATTATCAAAGACCTTGAAGCATTCACAAACGAAATATCTGGTAAGGTCGTGTTCTCGAATCCTGTTTTCCAGATTGTCGAGGCTTTTGCAGCACAGGTTCTCAGCCTTCAAAAAATATTCCAGACTGTAAGGAAATATAACACGATTCGAAGAAACTTGAAACTGCTGTGCAATCATTTGCGCCCACAGGCTCAAGAAAACTGTTGAAATATTAATTTCAACTTCCGTGCACCGCTGTTTTTGCAAAACCGCTAGTACTCCCATTGCACTGCTTTTCACCGAGCGGTGGTATTTCTCGGAGGGGCAGCGATACTGTACGCCAGCTGACGCGTGTCCACAGCAAATTTGCAAAACAGCTTTTTTCCAGAGCGTAATGTTCGTTTGGGTTGACCAAGAGATAATCGTTCGATTGAAATGAAAGCTGTCCACCGTCGATTGAAACCAAGCTGCGTACAGGCCTGCAGCACCATGATTTGCCGTGAAGTAAAAGTTTCAATTTGACCACCGGTCTGTCAGTGAAGCAATTAGATGAAATTCACTACATTCCTAAAATGTTGGTAAAAGAATTAATTTTATTGTTTTGTATTATTCAAGGGAGTTGTATTGTATTTTGTTTTACCGTACAAGTAAAAAATATGGTCATGTTTTTAGTTAGTTGTCCATTGTGAGAAAGAAATGGGGCAGCAGCCCATATGCAAGAGTTTTTTTTTGTTAACAGTGAACAGTTTGTAAGGAAATGTAATATGCAGCAGCGCATAGTTAATGTGTTTTGTTTTCATTGCACTGAGAATGAAGAAGGCATACACACAACATTGTGGATGTAATGCAAAGAATACACAGCACAGTGAAGTGTTTGCAGTTGTTCATTGAAAAGGGAACTCGCAGCAGAGCTAATGTAAGAAGTTTATTTTTACACAGCGCAGTGTGAATGTTCTGTTTGTTGTTGAGCATGAAATGTAATAAGTAGCAAGTAGAATAGCAATGTAATGGGAATGTACAGTAGTGCTGAGAAAGTTTTTGGTTGTTGAATATGCAAAGGGTAATAGGGAGAAGCGTAAATGTAAGTTTTTTTGTTACAGCAGTGAATGTAAGAAATTTTATATATAGCAGTGTAAAATTTCAAAGCAGAGACAAAGTAAATTTAAATTTATTTGTGTGGAACTGAAGCGTTCTCTGGTTATAATCTCTCTGTTAAGAGGAAGATGCTTTTGTACCAGGTGTGAGGAAGATAATTTATGTAACTGTTTCATGTTAATGAATATAAGTTTTTTTTTGTGTTGTTGAAACTCTGTCCTCAGCAAAACAATTTTTAGCTTCCCTTTGCTAAGATCCTGTGTGTTAAAACAGAGCATCAATCTCTGTTCTCTGTTCACTTTTTGTTTGAAATTACAATAAATTTCCAACAAAAACTGCGGCAATGGCAGAGACTGCTACAGTCTTTTGGGACATCATATTTCTGTACATTAAATGCTAAATTCAATTTTCTAAAAAACTTCATAACGATTAACCATATTATGTCTGGTTCGATTTCTCCTTAGAATTGTATTAATTGCAAATTTGCGGGTCACCGCTGCGGAGATTGGGCAATTGGGTCTATATGTTTATATAAATAAGTATGGTTAGGTGGTTGAATCTCAGAAAAATCTTAAATATGGGGAAAAGGATGCACATTATAAATGTATAGAAAGGAAAAAACAGATAAATAGAGAATTGACTAACCATGTAGCATTTATGAACTCTGAAGCAGAAGTCGTAGACCTTTAATGGTGTCTCTCGGCCTGACTGGCTTTCAAAGACTATTATTGAATGCCTAAAGTTTCAGGCTTAACACTCATTAATTCCTGTTGCATCAATAATTCACAGGCTACAATTACCAACTTTAAAAACTCTGCTTCCCATCGAGATCATATGGCTTAAAAGAGAAAGATTTGTTTTTTAAGAAAAACATATGGTTTAGCTTTAAGGAAAACCTACCTAGCGCTACTGTTCTTCTCTTGCCCATTCTTGAAGTTGAACCCCCGTATATCAGATCGCTTGATTAGAGAAGTTGAAACGAATGGGATAAAGGAATATCTGAAGAGCTGGAGAAGCAGAAATTAGTTGTAAACCATTTTTTTTACTAAGAACCTTCTTCTTATTTAAATCCAGTCCAGTTTTTTAATTAGTAACTTTATTTTCAGTTTCTATTTTTTTAAGCGTCCTAAGATTGTATTTTTATCATGTCTAATATATTAGATGAGATAAAAATTGTATAAATAACTTCACATACAAAATTTCCTTAACAAAGCATTCAACCACACCTACATCTACATCCTCTTTTTAGATATCTATATCAAAATCTTAATTTTCAATGTGAATGCCGTTGTGGCAATGCCTGTTATTATATCACGAGCCTGCTAATTTGAAATATAACTGCACCTGGAAATGCGTGGACATTGTTTCAGTGCCTCTATACAACCAGCTGTTTTATGAATTCCCAAGATGGTATTGCTATGGCCTCGAAGATTACAACGACTCCTCGAGTCCTCGACAGCCCCCTCACCCCCCAAATCTTGAAGAACTGGGGAGTTGGGAACCCTGCTCTTCACTGCGAAGCTTTGTAATTGATTTGATTTGAGAAAAGATTCCTTAAATAGAGCTAAATGTCTTTGAGTTTGTTTAGTGTAAGGGTTACCCCGACCAGATATAGGGTTGAATAAACAATAAACCATGGTTGGTTGAATTAGGTTGAATCGTAATATACTCTAGGTTGATTACTTTAAGTTTAGGTTTTATGGTAGTAGGTTTATAGGTTTATTACTTTAGTAAATACGTCTTGGTTTTACGGCCGTGGGTCTATGTTTATTATAATATAAGGTTTTATTACCCGATTTTATAATAATAATAATATGTTTTATTAAGTTTATAATAATATTAATATTAATAATAAGTTTATTAATTTTATAATAATATTAAGATCATTAATAAGTTTATTAAATTTATAATATATATATTTTTTAAATTGTTATTTTGAATTATTAAAAAAATTAAGATGACATAGTTGTGCCAAATTGATTTATGAGAATTTTACTCGTTTTCAAATCACTTTTAATACACAAAACACAATGCTACAAAACACAATGCTACGTGAAATTCAACATATGGAATGAATACATTGTAAAAGTATAAACCATCTTGATTGGGATGAATAAAAATGAGTAAACAAAAAGCAAGAAAGTAAGTATACAATACATCTTAATCATTTTGAGAGGAAGAAATCGGCGAGGGAGCCATTGTGCTTAAACTTGGCAGGTCTCGCATATTATTGTTATTAAATTCTCATAGAATATGCTTTTTGACATGAGCAATATGGAAATCAATTCTCTCCAAGAAAAAGCATTGATTTTTGAGCATTCTCTTGATCCCCATGATCCTCAGTAGTGAAAACACTATACTGCTCCACATAGTTCTCCCTCACGAAAAGCCCCAACACAATTTTCGTTTTCTAATGCAAAGCCATAAAGTTTAGATATTGCTTCTTCCTTCCCCTGGTGTGCCGAGGGTTAGGAAACCATATAGACATATTCTCCATGATTTATGAATTGAAGTGGGAATGTCTCTCCACCCCATCTTGAGTTTCTAGTTTACATATATATTTCCTTCTTTTTGATAGAACTGCATTATAGTACGTGGCAACCAAGTCATGAGTGAAAAATATCGCTCCTCTCTGCCTCTACAAACCACTGTTCCCTCCCCCATGCCTACAATGGATTCACTGCATAAGAAACATGTTTGAAATTGGGAGGGCACACTTGGAGAAGCTAATGTAAATAACTCTTCCTGTAAAAAAAATGCAAGCACACACATCAACAATAGAGCTATAGCTCCAACCCACTAAATCATCATTGAAACTCATGATATAAACCTCGGACTGGAGGGAATCAACTAGGTGTTGTACAATAGTCGCGGAAGCCTCTAAAAATGACCCCTTTCCAAGCTCCATTAAACATATGCCCAAAGACTCACAGTACATTAAACACAGGTCACAAAAAACTCTTAGAAACCTAGGAAGCCAAGACCAAAGCAACCCTCTAGCCTAAATTTTACAATTCATTGGATGATGCTCATTAAAATTAACATAAAATTAAGTAAGAGACCCATACATTACAAATCCAAGGAGACACCCAAGAAAAAGACATAAATAGACTGCCAAACTTTCAAGACCCAAACAAATAAACTAAAACCAAATGCCCCAACATACAAAAATTAGACTTTCAACCTTAGACCCTACCCTAGTACTTAAGTCAAAATAATTTTCTAGACAATGGAAGAAATCGACCTGAATTCTGTTGTAGGTAGGTTAAAGTGAAGCCCACACAAGACCACCACATGTCAGGGCTCCAAGATTCAAACCAAATACCTCAATACCAAAGATACTCTACTCCTGCCACCAATACCCACATGAGCTAGAGAGCCTTGTCATCACCATCACTATAGCAGACCCAAACCACAACACAAAGCATCATTCACCACAAACTGGAATAAACAATATCCATAGGGAGGTCGACGACCAAGCTTCGCCTTCTTATCTCATTCCAACACTAATTTCTCTATAAGGCATCATTTTGATAGGTTTATAATGACTCGAGGCCATACGGGGTTTTGGAAGCGAATGCAACTATGGGGTTGGTTGCACCCCCTCATAAATGTACATCACGACCAAGCGTGGTGGATACAACCCCCGAAGCCCCCCATTACTCGCATTAACGCCTCATAAGGGAAAGTTTATAATAATATTAATATTAACACTTATATAACATTAATAATTATTATTATTATAACCTTAATATGAATTATTAATAATATTTTCCTTAAACAAATATTGATAAAGATTAATATTAATATAATTGATCATATTAATAAGATTAATATATTCTCACACTAATATTAATTTTGAGTAATATTTTTATAGCGAGAGGAGAGATGTGATTTTGTCACTTAACGTTATATTTAAAAATAGTAAAATAATAATTTAAATTAACAAATTAAAAATAGTAATAACAAAAGAAATTAATGTTGGTCATAATTAAAATACCTTAATTTTGCATAACTTTATATAGAGATATCAAGTAACCGAAAGTAAACAAAAATACCTTGGGTATGAGGAAGAAAACTAATTTACTCACTATTTAATATGGATATGAGTAAAAAAAGTAATTTTCTTTTTAGTTTTATTAAGAAATGTAATTTTTTCACTACTTAATATGGAGACCACAGGAAATAGTATTATTAATATTACATTATGCACAATTCATTCTATAGTTTACATGTGATATTTAAAACAAAAATATATTAATAACAAAAAATATTTTACTATAAAGCATAAGTAAAATAATTCAATGTCAATATTAAATAACATAGTTTTATATCTACTATATATATAGAAAAATAAAGTAATTTAAATTAAAAAAAAAAATCTTATATTTTAACTTTCCATAACTAGAGAGATTTGTAATTTATTCTATTTCTTCGCATATATTCTTCGGTGAAAGTGTTCTAAGGCTCGGTGAAAAAGTTAAACACGTACTCTATATATACTTCAGTGAAAGAGTTTTGAGGCTCGGTGAAAGAGTTAAAAACATACTCTATATATTCTTGGCATATATTCTTACTCTATATATTCTTCGCATATATTCTTCCGTGAAAGTGTTCTGAGGCTCAGTGAAAAAGTTAAACACATACTCTATATATTCTTTGGTGAAAGTGTTCTGAGGCTCGGTGAAAGAGTTAAAAGCATACTCTATATATTCTTGGCATATATTCTTACTCTATATATTCTTTGCATATATTCTTCGGTGAAAGTGTTCTGAGGCTCGGTGAAAGAGTTAAAAACATACTCTATATATTCTTGGCATATATTCTTACTCTATATATTCTTCGCATATATTCTTCGCTGAAAGAGTTCTGAGGCTCGGTGAAAGAGTTAAAAACATACTCTATATATTCTTTTGGTGAAAGTGTTCTGAGGCTCGGTGAAAGCGTCTGCGGGTTGTTGTGGGCACGGGCGATCTGCAGTCAGTTACCAAAGATTACCAAGGGAAAACGGGCGATCTTCAGTCAGGTTTTGTGATATCAGGTGCACACATTCCTTATCTTTTTCTTTTTCTAATACATATTTGCTCATATAATTTCAAGTATGAATATTTCACCACAGTTACCAAAAATTACCAATGGAAGACCTAGCACAGTTACTCTATAAGGCCTTTATGAGGATATAGAGTCTTTAGAGAAACTTAGAGAAGAAAGAGAAGCCAAGCTACAAAAAGAGTTAGAAGCCATGCTGGAAAATAAATTTGCATCTCTTGAAGACACAATCCAAAAACAAGAAAATAAAATAGAACTACTAGAGAATAAAATGGAGGCAATGGAGACTAGACTGCAGGTTATAGAAAAACATAACCAAGATACTAACCAACCATCCCAGCAAGGAGATGCTGATACTTTAGAGAGTCTTAAAATGAAAGACATGGTTAAAGAACTAGAAGAAAAAGTTAATAGCCGCCTCACCCTAAATAATGTGGTAGATAAGTTAGATATCAAACCAATTAAAGATGAAATGAAAAAATTAATAGAATTAGACCACGAACGTAACAAAAGGGCCTTAAACCTTATAATATTCGGTTTAAAAGAGGAAGTAGATGAGGATACTTTAGCCTTAGCACAGACGGAACTACATAATAGATTACAAATTGAAACATTGTGTCTCACAGAAGCAACAAGGTTGGGGAAATTAACCGAGAATAAAGGAAGACTAATCCGCATAAAGGTGAGCTCCACTGATCATAAGCACGACATACTTTGTAAAACCTCAAGTCTAAAAGGAACGGGAATATTCATAAATGAAGATCTCATTCTAGAAGACCACGCAAAATTAAGAAAGGAGGTTCAAAAGGTAAAAGAAGCTAGAAAGGAAGGAAAATGGGCAATAATCAGAAATAGAAAAGCCTTTATTCGAGATAGAAACCAAAAAGATAGTAATCAATAGCAATTAAACATGCTCCGGATCCTTTCTTGGAATTGTCGGGGCTTCCCATGGAACAAAGGCCCCAAGCTAAGTTGGATTTCAAATGATGTTGATATTATTTTGCTTGTTGAAACTTGGGAGCACGAAGAATCTAAGGTCCCTAACATAGATGGCTTTACGCTATGGTCTACCTGGAACAAGCGATCCTCCCGTAGAGGCATTGGGGGAATAGCTTGTTACATTAAGAAGAACATCTCCCCCCATGTTAGGATTTATAAAAACGACCCTCACAACCAATATAGTTGGTTAGAGATCAAAGACATTAATAATAAAAAGTCCTACATAGCAATATGTTATTTTCCCCCCATTAATTCTAACTTCTATAAGAGGAAGAATCTAGATAAAACTAACCCTTACAATGGTTTAGAGAATGATATTTCTAGCCTAAGGAATGACGGTAATATCCTTTTAATAGGTGACTTTAATGCTCGAACTTCAAACAACCAAGCTATTATTCTAAGCAATCATTCCAACCCTAATCTTCTTTGGTTAGACGAAGACCCTACTCTGGCTAGCAGGTACAAAAGGAACTCTGAAGATCTTGGGGAAAATTTGTTTGGGTTAGAGCTAGTCAAGCTCTGTAGTGCTCAGGATCTCATAATTTGCAACGGTCTAAAGAAGTGGCCCAATTCTAGCAAGATGACCTGCATCCATGGACTTGGTAGCAGCGTGGTAGACTACGTTATTTCCGATCTCCCATTATACAACGAAATAATAAATTTTGACATCTTAAACGACCACGAACCTGACTCTGATCATAGGCCTTTACTTATAACTCTCAATTTTGTCATGCATAGAGTTCCCATAGAAAATAATACTTATAGCCAAAATAACTTAATATTTGATAGAAATAAAAATGATCTCTTTCTAAATGAATTAAAAACTAATTTGCTTCCTTTATCTAATATAGACAACATAGAATACCTCTATCATAATTTTACTACAACCCTCTCATATTCTATTAACAAGTTCTCAATTGAAGTTTCAAATAATAAAAGAAATAGCAAAACCAATCCATGGTATGACAAAGGTTGTAAAAGTGCAAGGAGAGAAATTAAGGAAGTTGTTGATGAATCTCTTAAAATGGACAAGATAAAAATATACAAAGCCCTAACTAAAAGGAAAAAGAGGCAGTACATTCGTCAAAGACAAGAGAATCTCTTACACCTCTCTAAGGTAGCTCCTAAGAAATTTTGGAGGCAGATTCTAACTAGGAAGACTAAGGATAATAATAAAATTGCTCTTCACGATTGGAATTCCTATCTTAAAAAGCTTTATGAATCTCCAAATGTCATGGATAATTTGGAAACCCTTCTCACAACGAAAGAAGTTTTCTCTTTAGAAGACATTAAGTTTGGGGTTAATCGCCTCGCTAATGGGAAAGCTAAGGACATTGAAGGTTACCAAGTGGAAATCTTAAAAATTGGAGGTCTTGTCCTCATCCCCCACATCCACAAGCTTTTCAATCAAGCAGTCAAGCAAGGGTTCCCTAAACCTTGGACTGAGAGCCTCATTATCCCTATTTTTAAAAGTGGGGATACAAATAACCCCTCTAATTATCGAACAATTATTATCAGCCCTCTCTTAGCAAAGTTATATGATAGTATTTTGGAAAAGAAGTTAAGCATATGGCTTGAATGTGAAGGTAAGCGGGCTAAAGGCCAAGCAGGTTTCAAAAGGCATCACTCAACAATAGACCACCATGTTACGCTTAGGATCATTGCGGAGGAATTTTGTAATGATAAATCCAATTTATTTTGTTGCTTTGTGGACTTTAGAAAGGCTTTCGATACGGTTCCTAGATACAACCTTTGGAATAGATTAGAAGAGCTAAAGGTTCCTCTCGAGTTGAGAGTTGCCACTTTAAGGTTATACGAGAATGTAATTGCCAAGCTAAAGAGCAATGAAGGGTGGTCGAAAGATATTAAGTGTAACATCGGAGTTAAACAAGGTTGCCCCCTCTCCCCTACCCTATTTGGCATTTACATCGATAAGCTCGAAGGATATTTAGAGGAAGCAAGATGTGATGGCACGATCTTAGCTGGAATAGTCATCATCCTTCTTCTTTATGCTGACGATATTGTTCTTTTGGCAAGGTGCCCATCTGATCTTAATAAGCAACTCAGGCTTCTTAAGGATTTCTGCTCTACCATGGGTATGACTGTTAACACTGACAAAACAAAAGTTATGATTATCAAATCCAAGAAGGACACTTACGCTAATTTTATGTATGACAATAATAACTTGGAGGAAGTGTATTCTTACAAGTACCTAGGAATTGATATTCATGACAAGCTCAACTGGAACCATAGCATTGAGAAAAGGATTAATGGGGGGTGGAAAGCTTACTTTGGTCTTGAAAATAATTGTAAAATAGCAAACCTTGTAATGCGGGATAAAAAGAAGTTCCTCTTTGAAACTTTAGTCACTCCTGTTATCTTATATGGCTGTGAGGTTTGGGGTTGTAGCATCTCCAGAGAATCATGGAGAAAGTTTGAGCAAATCCAGAAGCGTTTTATAACTTATAACCTGAAAATTAAAAGTAATACACCCTATCCTATTCTCCTTATAGAAGCAGGTCTTTCCCCTATTGAGAGCCTAGCTATGCTTAGGTTTCTGTTGTAAAAGCACAAAATTAGTAAATAGACGATTATAGACTTCCTAAGCTAGCTTTAAATTCTAGCCAAAACCACCTAAGGTTCAATCGAGGGTGGCATAAAGACACAAGGGCCTAGTTAAACTATTGGGAGATCAACGAAAATGATGCATTGCAAAACATAAATAACATTAAAGATATTGTTACTTCTAACTTCAAAGAAAAAATGTGGTGTGAGAAAGACTTAGCGGCTAAAAGAAAATTAAGTTATTATAAGAAGGTCATCAACCCCACCCTAGAAGATCAAAAGTATCTCTCTATTTTAACTAGCTCAAAGAAGAAAATTAATATAGCAAAGATTAGAACGAATTCTCATGAGCTCCATAGTGAAACAGGTCGTTGGGCAGTTCCTAAAACGCCATGGACGGAAAGGATCTACCATATATGTGAGAATAGGAACATCAAGGATGAAAACCACTTCCTCTTAGAGTGCCCCGCGTATAACCACATTAGATCTCAGTTTCAAAATCTTTGTTACAATACTGACCTTCCTAGCCTTTTACAATGTCAAAATTATAGTGAGCTCGGGAGGCTTCTCTCCAAGATTTTTGAGCATAGGAATAAAATCTTAAATCAAAATAGATAATTTGTTTCTTTAGGTCCGATAGACCATTATTTGGTCTCAGCGGACGTTAACCATCATCATCATCATCATCATAAGATTTTAAAGATATTAATAACAAGAAAAGTTTAACATAGGTTATAATATTTGAATAAGGAGGTTGAGTAAAATATTCTAACATGAAACGTATATAGAGGAAAGATTAAGAGAATTCTACATATATATTATACCACCCTAGGTCCATCTTAAATATAGATCTACCAAGGGCCTGGAGGGATCAAATCTCTTTTCAATCTGAAAGATGTTTGCATCTCAAGAGATTTGATCCCTTTAGAAGGTTGGTAGATCCCGAGTTAAGATGAATTTATACTGTTAATATTAATATTATTGATTATATTAATAAGGTTAATATTAATAGCATAATTTCCTATTATTATTGATTAAAGTTTATATTATAATATTAATAATAATAAGTTTATAGTAATATGATTAAGTTTATAGCCCCAAGGGTTAGCTCAATCGGTCAAGCCGGGACCTCGCCAATGGGAGGTCACAGGGTCGAAACCCGAAAGCTCTTGGGGTCAGGTCAGTAAATAGGCCGAGGGGTGTGACCCCCTTCGGGTGGGGTCCACCCTAGCGTTGACAGATCTTAGACGTAGCGGACCCACTGACCATGGGTATCCGTGAACCAGAAGTGAAAAAAAAAATATGATTAAGTTTATAATAATGTTAATATTGCGTTGAAGCCTCACATTTTTGCTACTCCAACATGGGGGATATCCACTCGGTCCGTACCTTAAAGACAACTCCTTTTCTGTTTGAAGTGGTAGCTACAACTGGGGATGATGGGACCAATTTCCCAATGCGGGTTTTAAAATGAGAGTGGGTGGTTTTCAAGTGATTGCAGAAAGAATAATGATAACTAAATTGTATATTCTATCGTGCAAATCTCTAGCTAACATAATCTAATATAAACTTGGGTATTCTATGTGATATGCGATCTAAAAAGTTATATGTTTGACATGTGATAATAAAGATCAATCACGCATTAAAAAAAGGTGATAACGTATAAAGATAATTTCTTTAACTAAATAGTTAGTCAAAGAAATGTATAAATTATATCACATATATCTCATGATTATATAAGAAAATAAACAATTTCAGCTAGGCATCATAAAATAGTGCAATTAATGCATAACAGAAAGATCATATTTCATATACAATTCATGAAAACAAAATGCTATCAATAATTAAACATAAAAATAAATATTCATACAAGATAAAATTACCATATGTGTGAGGTTCTGCTCATTTGACTAATGACATAGATCAACTCCTTTCTTTAGATCAAATTATCTTCCAAGTATACAATAGTGCATCAACAAAGGAAAGTAGTCTGATATTTAAAAGAAACAACCATGTTCCATAATTTCATCAAGGCATTCACAAAATTACAGAAGTGCATTCTTTGCAAATGTTTTTGATAAAATTCTGGACCCTTCTCTAAATGCATGAGAAGGGTATAAATACTATCTAACTAATGTTCAAAAATAGATTATACAAAAATTTGAGGAGGTTTCAAACAACCTTCCTCCTAACTAGCAACTAACTCTAAAAATAAAAATGACTTGATGAGCAAAGGTTATAATGATGACTTGTTGTCTACCAACTTCTCTTTTAAATCACATATATCGTCCATTGGTTTCACTTGAGGAGGTGCCCCAAACTGTGTTCTAACCTGTCCTGCGAAAATAACATCTGTGAGAGGTGGCATCATCCATTGAGTTGAATGGAATGAGAAGTTGAGGGTCATGATTTAGTTGTGTAGCTTGACAAGGTATTGCCAATACACCTCCCAGTCAGTGTTTGGTAACTTTGTGATCACCTCCCTTTGGATTTCCGCTCTTTACTTCTAGCTTTTGCGGAAGTCATTTAAATCTAGCAATGATTTCAAGTTACCTTCTTTCACTAGGTTGGTGGCGTGCAAAGTGTGGTTTACTACTTTTACTATGTTCTTTAACACCCCTGTTGCTCTTGCCACTGTTAATTCAGCTGGCTTGATTCGCGCATCCCAATCCATGAATAGAATGTCCTTATGTCTCTCCTCAATCTTAGGAAGATTATCTCTCCTTCCTTCTTTTGTGTCTTGTCATTCAATGAATTCAGAGATCCTTGTATTTAAATCATTAAATTCAATTCTCTGGTCAATCACCTTATCCGTCAATTGATCACTGGTGATCAGATAAGGAGTGATATGCGAAATTCTTTGGCAAAATAAATCTGGTTGTTTTGGTAGAAGGGAATTTAGCTCTAATGCCCCTTTGATGAATTCATTGACAGTAGGGACATCTTCATATTTTCCCATGGCTTCTTGTAATTATTGAATTTGCATGCTCCTCGCAGAAATGTCTTCTTCATGGCTTACCTTTAACACTTCCATATTCTGCTTCAATTGAGGGATTTGTTCAGTAGTTTGTTGGTTCACATTTGATTTTTAAATTTGCGGCTATTTCTCGAGTTGCGTTATCTTTTCTCCCTCTCCTTGAACAAAATAGATAACTCCGTAGCTTTATCCATGGTGTATGTAGCATATGGCCCTGTAAACTATGACAGTCTTGTTAAATTTTCAACAGGATTGGAAGGGATATACTTCCAAACTATGTCCATCAGCTCATTCCCAGGTGGGATCTTTGGTGTCTCTATCATCCTTCTTTTCCTCTGTCTCCTTACTACAACCTTGTGAAGTGGGTTGTAGAACACATCTAAAAGAGGTATTTTAGTCACCTTTAGGACAATTTCTGATGTGGGAAAAGAAGGAATGATTTATGTTTTTTGCGAAGTTGTCCATTGCTCATCCATCAGCTAAGACTCTATAATTTTCTGAGTATGCAGAGGAGTGTGATATTCAGTGGTTTCCTGGGCATCTGTTGTCTTAGGAGTATCTTGCAGTTTTTTATTGAATTGGTCCAAATCCTACTCCAAACTATTGTTTTTGATCTCAGAACTAGTATCTTTAGTCAGGCCACTTATGACCTTCTTTTCGGCAGACCTCCTGCTGGATTCCACTGTATTCTTGGTGTCTTGGGCTTTCACTGTGTCTACATGGGACTCTATGCGAGAATTTGGTCCCTCTCTCTGAATAGTTACAATGGGCGTAGGCTTGTCCTTGGTTCTTAACAAATGTAATGGAATTATTTTGAGCCTTTTGTTTCTGAATTTTTGAAAGCTTTCAAAATCTTCAGGACTCAAATTGGCCCTTTCCCACTCGAACGCTTGTTTGAATGATTTAGCTGACTATAAAAGTTCTTCGGAATAATTAACCTCATGGTTAAAGGGCTTAATATTCACTGCAATAGTAATATTATGTGCTATTTTGTTTGGATCAAATTGCCTCTTTGGCAAAGTATGGATCCTGAGGCTCTCTAGGTTTAGTGATTCCTTGGTTGCATGGTTGAAATTTTCTAATGAAAAAGAACCATACCGAATGGGAAATGATGGCCAAAATGAATTTTTGTTGTCTTTTAGGCTCTTGGTTAAGCCTTTTCCCATAGTCTTGTGGGTTATTTCTCTTGCTAATAGTTTATCGGAGACATACAAAGGGAGGACATGCAGATCCATTGTATTGCCAAAAATCCTGATGTATGTAAACCATTCTTCCACAAAATAGTTTCCTACTACGAGAAGGTATGTAGTGGATTATTTGGAAAACCTGGGGTCTTTCTTATTAAAAATCAATTGATGCAATGGTAAAATAAGACCATGACATACTTTATAAAAATGGGGTATATAATGGGATTCCCAAATCTATTTATGGCTGAGATGGATAGGGTAGGGGTCCTGCAAAGTCCATTTCCAATCCATGATTGGAAATTTTGTGTAGAAACAGATGGCATCCATGATATAGGCACTGAAATAAAATGGAGGAAGTTTCTATGTGGAGGAGGATCTCTTCTGATGATACTCGAAAATGGCAGTGGCTAGGTTATCAGATAGGATAGTGGCCCAATTCATTATGTGGGAGTTGACACAAGCATCAATCAAAGGAATCCATTCTATGGAAAACTTGGAATTATTAGGTAATCCATATAGCCTACATAACATAGAAGCTGCATCGCTGTAGGGGTTTGCCAAAGAAGCTATGAGATACATACTTGTTTTATCATATTTGAACTTGTTCTCTAGCACCCTCTAGCCTTGGATCATCTTTAAAGGTTCTTCATTTTTATTTGTGACGTTGGCCAAGTATGATTTTTCATATATGCCCTGAGGTCAGGTATATGATTCATTTTATTTAGGTCTTTAGCTTTAAACGACCCCATGAGCTCCATCTTCAAATTCATAAATTTCCTGTCTTCAATACTGATATTTTCCACCACCTCTCTAATCATATCTGTGTATGGGAGTAATTTCGTTCTCGCTCCTATTCTGTGAAGGAAGGAAGATGCAACATCTTTGAATTGGACTCCCGAATGTTTTATTGAGTTAGTCATCACATTTATGATAGTAATTTTAGGACACTCATCTTCAAGCCCATTGTATATGACTTCCCATGCTGTCGCTCCTCCATCAATGTTGCAAACTGTATCAACGAATATAGGCGACATTTCTGATACCTCAGACTCTGAAATGCTCTTCTTCTTTTTCTTTTGCATTACCTTTCATAATGACATGTATTTTGAAGCTTACCTAAAATAAAAGAGATATATCAGGGCAAACAATATAGGGTAATTAAGGTTGAAAGCTCTCCGAAATAACTTCGAATCGTGGGAAGATTTTAACCTAGACTTCAGTGTTAACTAGCCATAACGTGAAACATCATTATCTCTCCTCGTGCTGCTAAACATTAATTACCCTGTCAAACCACTCATTATTATATTAAAAAACAATAGCTTCCCATGCTTCATGTTTTATTAGCGCATTGCAACTTTTAAACCTTGTAATATATCATTTCCTAGAGATAATGTGAAATTCAATTGCGAAAATCACAATATCGCATTTCACAAATAATTAAAAGATGACACAATGGCATGCATTATTTATTTATGACTTTGCGAAGTGCGATTGCGTGTTCTTAAGCCATTCTGATCGGAACATCGCAGCGGGGCCTTCATCGCATATCGCATTCTAGGATTTTCTTAAATATGTTTATAGTTGTCACATGGAAAACTGCGAAATGCGATTTGCGATAAAGGTCCTAAGCTTGGGTTGTTTTCTTAGTCTTTCAAGGAAATTTTGAGAGTTAGCATTTATTTTTCAAAGGATAAAAATTTTATAAAAGGGTTCCCATTTATATGTCAAATGCTATCTATTACTTGTATAAATGGGAGGGTTGTTACATAGTACAACAATTGGCGATTCACTTGGGAAAACCAACTATCTCTGATTGATCTTTTGAAATTTCTAAAACTTTCAAAATAAGAAAATTTATAGGGATAATAATTACATGAGTTATAATTTAAAAAACATTTCACTAAAATCATAATCACTCACTCAATCTATCTATTCAACTACTTTACTCTTGTAGTGATAAACATACATATGTTTGCATTAGTTAATACTGAGATTTTAAGGAGATATACCAGGTTTGTTCTACATATTAGTTTTTTGGTCTTCTCATTTATCACAGATAGATCCTCTGCTGTCGGTAGGCGTTCATAGCCTCGACAGGGTTATCTTTTAACCAACAATGATTCACTATCCCACCCGAAGCAATTTTCAAAATTCAAAATGACATTCTTTTTCTTTTTCTTTTTTCTTTGGATCTTGTTTTTATTTTCATGTAATTTTCTTTTGAAATTTCTTAAAAGACATTGTCTAGGTTTGGTAACCTAATAATGACAATGGCATTCACCAGTTGTAACTAAACTAAACAAGCTGGCTCTTGATGAGACCCCTTGTCATTTGATTGATTAGATCATCGGCTATTACTCTGTTTTGATATATAGTTTTGGTAATATCAATTTAATTATTCCCCTACGATCATGGTAAACAAGCTCATAATGAGACTTATTATCTTTTACATTTTGTATATTTTAAAATTACACTGTGAAAAAAGAAAATTTTATCAGATGGGGTGAATCATTGGCCCTTTTAAAGAGTTTTGGATAATAATAATAGAGTTTTGAGATACTGATCTGTAGAAAGTCCTTACTAGGTTAAAGATTCTTTTCTTGACTGATAATAAGACATCTATACTTTATAAAGATAAGAGCTTGTTCATTGAACAAGTGTTTTTAGCAAGGTCAAGTTTTTCCAAATAAATAAGGTTCATTTTGATACTCAAATGCTCTAATTATTTCTTTAACTTTTCCTACTTATAGAAGCGAAAAATCAAAATATTATCAGAGATTTTATTTTGAGAAGCCAAAAGTAAATACTACTTTAACCTTTATTTTCCTAAGAATATTTGAAGACAATATAATACAAAAATAGAAGAGTTTCTCTTCTAGGAAAATTATTTTTTCAGAATTTTCCCATTAACGGGTAAGGGATCCACCTTACCAGACAAGTCTTGTAAAAGCAATGTTGATTGACCAATTTTCTCAATGATTTCGAATGGTCCAAGCCACAGTATTTGGAACTTGGTATGCTTACCCTTTTCCTCATGTGCTTTGTCCCATTTCAAAACCAGATCACCTACTTCAAAATTTTTATGACTGGCAGAGGTTGTATCAAAAGAGGCCTTGACTAATTGTTGATGATGGGAATGGGTAGGTTTGGTATTTTCCCTTTCTTCTTCAAGTTTAAGGATCTGAAATTGTCTTACCTGCAGAGAAGAGGAAGGATTTTGATTGATAAATTGCAATAGGGCGAGAGATGGAATTGCTATGTTTGTGGAGAGAACTGCTTATTTTCCATAAACTAAAGAAAAAGGAAAATAATTGATTGAGGCCTTCTCTGTTATTCTATCTGCACAAATAGAAAATTTCAATGCTTTGTGCCAATTCCTATGATTTTCGTCTATAGTCCACTTGATCATTTTGATAAGGTTTTTGTTTGTTGATTTGGCTAATGCATTACCTTGTGGATAATAGTTGGCTGAATACTTCAATTTGAAATCTCTTTTCGTAGAAAATTCTACCATAGTATTTCCATGAGAGGAAGATGCATTATCAAACATTAAAGTTGTGGGTAGGCCAAACCTTGTGATTATGTACTAATCAATAAAGTCTATAATACTTACTGTAATAGCTACCTTTAGTGGGATAGCCTCTACCCATTTCATGAAATAATTAGTAGCTGTAAGGATGTACTTATGCTGCTTGGAAGCGTTAGGAACAATCTCACCAATATATCTAATCGCAATTGCTCAAATGGATGTTGGATATTGAGTGGCTGCAAAGGAAACTCTGGTTTCTTTTCTCTTCCAGTTGCAGTTTGACAAGTTTTGCATTTTCTTACATAGTCATGTGCATCCTTAAATATTGTTGGCCAATAGTAACCTGCATGGAGGATTTTGTGAGCTATGGTGTTTCCTCTGAAATGACCTCCACCCGGTCCATCAAGTAACTCCTACATAATCTTTTCAGCTTTAGGTTTTTCAACACATCTTAATAATACTGAATCATAATTTTTTCTAAATAATACAACATCAATTAATTCATACTGATTTGATTTCAACCTCAAAGCACACTGTGTTTTGAACTGAGATGCATAGGAGCATGTCCATTCTTTAAATAAAACTTCAAATCAATATACTATGATTGTGCATCGTTGAGGCTTACCTCTAATATTTTCACTTCATTGACTTGGTTTTCTTCTGTTGATAAGTGGGAAGTTCCAGTTAGCATCCCGCAAAAACGTTGGCCCCTAACAATTTTAGCTGGCCAGATTTCTACATCATACTCTTGAAGTGCAGTCACCCAACTGGCTCTTTTCTCCCCCACTTCTCTTTTAATCAATAATTGCCTTACTCCAGGGTAAGGTACTATTATTTTTGTATGAGTTTTGAGGAGAAAAGGTCTGAAATGTTTCAAGGTTTAAAAATAAACAAAGCTTGTTTCTCAATTGTTGAGTAGTTTATCTCGGCACCCTGTAAATTGGAACTGAAAAGAGGGATAGGTGCTTCTATGTTTTAATCATTCAGTTTTGTTAAAACTACTACATATGATGCATGAGATGAAAAAGTATACAACACAAAAGGTTTGAGAAAGTCTGGAGTTGTTAAAGAAGGAGCATTGATGATGGGGTTTTTTATTAACTCAAATGACTCTCTTTCATATTTACCCCATTTGAAGATTGAATTCTTTCTTATCATTGATTGAAGGGGTAAAACAATCTATGAGAAATATGGAACAAATCTTTTTACAAAATTGACCTGGCCTAGGAATGATTGCATGATCTTTTGTTATGTGGGAGAGGAATCTTTTCAATTGCTTGGATTCTATCAGGATCAATATAAATTCCTTTCTTGGATACTATGAATCCAAGAAGTTGGCCTTCTGCTAAAGCAAAGTACGAATTTTTTGGATTCAAAGAAATTCCATATTTCTTGCATCTTTCAAAGATATGCTTTAGGTCATTCAAATGATTATTTCTATTCCTAGAGTAGACTATAATGTCATGTAGGTAAATAACAACTAATTTATTAATTAGACCTTTAAAATCAATATCCATGGTGCGTTGGAATGTAGCACCTGCATTGATAAGTCCAAAAGGCATATTCTAATAAGCATATGTTCCCCACTTAGTCCTGAATGTTGTCTTTAATCTCTCATCTAGATGTATAGGAATCTGATTGTATCCTGAAAATCCATCAAGAAAATACATTAACTCAGAACCTGCAATGTTTTCTCCATGGTAGGCAAAGGAAAGTTATCCTTTTGACAAGCTCTATTCAAGTTTCTAAAATCAATACAAATCCTAATATGACCATTCTTTTTCCTGACAGGAACCATATTTGATACCCATTTTGAGTGTCTAATAGGAAAGATTATCTTTGCTTTTAGAAGTTTGTTCAACTCAGATTTGATTTGACTTTCAAGGTTTGGATGAATCTTTCTGAGCTTCTATTGAACTGGTTTCTCATTAGAAGTCATTGGTATGGTATGTTGAATTATAGAGGTATCATAGGTCTTGAGATCTGAATAAACTCAGGAAAATACACCTTTATATGTTTTCAACAACTTAATGAATGATATTCTTCCTTTGGATAATAAACCAAGACCTCGGTTGACATTTTGAGGTCTTTCAGTTGTATCTAGGTTTACCACTTAAAATGTCAAAGTAGAACTCTGGGTCTTGGAGTTGTTAATATTCTTAAATCTGTCTTTCAAATCGTAGAGATCTTCCATTTTGACTACAAATTTGGTTTTGATTTTGAGCTTGTTTATGGTTGATTTGCAAGTCATGCTCATGTTCATCTATGATTTTGTTCCTCATAAGATCCTTCAGATGTAAGGAAATTGATTATATCAACATCATTATTAAACACTTTCCAATTTTTTACATTATCAGGAATGGATGGTCTGAAAACTAGCTCTATGGAAAATCTATCTCAACTAAATTCCTCTAAAAGTATAATCCTAGATGCTACATTGGCAATTAAGTTAGCACTTGCATTTTTCAATATGGGGATTGAAGAAATGTTAAAACCAGTAAAATGAGAAGTAAGATTCTGGGCTAAAGATTGATAATGTTTGAGATGCCTAGAAACACAATGGATTGTGTTTCTTACCTGTTTAATAACTATTTCATAGTCTCCATATACTTTCAAATACTTGACATTAATTCCAATGGCTTTGTACAACCCTTGAATCAATGCTTCATATAATACAGTATTGTTAGTGCATTGAAATTCAAGCCTACAAGCTAAGATTGTTTTCTCTCCTTGCAGGTTGATTAAGATACATCCTGCAGTTGCACCATCTTTAGACTTGGAACCATCAAAATAAAGAGCCAAAAATAGTGAATTATTTACAACTTTATCAACTACATCTACACACTTGGAAGCATCTGTTTGTGAAAAAATTTCTATCTCAGATATTACAACATTATTTGGAAAGGGAGATTTTTTAGCATCAAAGGATCTCAAGAATGACTCAGCCGAGTAATTTCCAATGATGTTATTGGTGAAAGCTAGAAGTTCATTGCTTCCCTCAAGATAAGTGACCATGTACTTTAGGAATTTTTCATGATCTACTCTGATTTGTTTAGGTTTACCATTGTGTGGCAACCACATGTGAGACCAATCGTTGCAAGGTATCCATGTAACTTTTCAAACCAATCCCTACTTAGAATTAAACCATAAAATTTAGGGATATCAACCACTAGAATATCAATTATCTGCAAAAATTTTAGATTAGAGGAAAGCTTGATTGAAACTGATGCTATTTCTCCAAGTACCTCTACTCTGGTTTTGTCTAGTTGAACTATGTGTACAATAGATTTTTGAGGTGTAATATTCAATTTTGTGCACACAGTTCTTAGCATAATATTTGAAGAGGTTCTTGAATCAACAAGGAAATTATGGACATTCTTGTCGAAAATCTCATAAGTAAGAATAAATGTAGGTGTATGAGAAATAGACCTATCACCTATCAGAACTAAATTTGAGGGATTTACTTTGTTTGAAGATGAAGGAGGTTTTCCCATATCATAAGCAGCTTCAGTGACTACGGTCGATGGTAGAGAGGCTACAGGAACTACTTTTAACTCTCTAAATAGAATTTTTTGTTACTACTTAAGTTTAGTCATCTCATGTAACAAAATATTTGCTCTTGTGTTTTTCATATCTTCGACTGTGTTATATTCTATTGTATCTGAGATTCGTAACGTTTTGGAAGCAGTTGGAGGATCTAGTAGAATAGAATCAGTTTTAGTAGTCTTAGATTTCTTACTTACTATCTTCCCCATTACATGAGTAGCAGTTTTTTGTTTCTGAATTGTTGTAGACATATCATGAGATTTTTTACTTCTCGTAGTCATTGGCATAGCTTGTGCTTCTTCTTCAGTTGGAAGACTAAAGTCCCACATTCCATTTAAATCAAATTCTTCTTCAGTTTTGGCTTCTTCTTCGATTGGTGAGTCTTCTTCCAGCTCTTGATCAGATTCAGTGTCTGAAATGGTATTCGGTGGTTGAGATGTGGAAGAAGGATTTCTCTTAAATGAGCGAAAAGGTTTCTTGGGAGAAGATGATTCTCCAACCTATTTCTTGATTTCGACCATTTCATTAGACATGGTCTTCAACACTTTTTAAAGGCCTTTGAGGTCAAAAGGGTCCTTTGAAGATTTCTTCTTTGAATCATCCTTGAATGTTACATTCTTTGAATTCATTTCGTCTATCTGTGACCTATTTTCTAAGGCAATAATTCTTCTTTCTACAGACAAAGCTTCTTTCATGTTTTCTACAAGGGTAGTCTTATTTGCTCTATCTACAAAAATTGCGATATTAGAAGGAAGGGAGGACATGTACCATTCTATTTGTACATCTACTGTAGGTTTAGAGGTAGTTGGGATTTTGTTTAATAACTTGTTAAATATGGAGTTGAATTATTTGATCCTTTCATCTGAATTTTCTTTTAAGTTGGAAATATCATTGATTAAGGATGCTATAGTGCTACCATCACCAAATTTTGCAAGAAATATTTCTTGAAAAGTATCCCAATTTCTTATTCAGCCTGCTGGAAGGGAAAAGTACCAAGATCCTACAGATCCCTGGAATTTATAAGGAAACAGACTGATCACAACATCCTCATGTGCAACTCCATTTTGATTCATGGCTAACATAAAGTTATTTGGATGTTCTTCAGAAGGAATACCATCGTCAATATTGTACTTAGGTTACCATTTTTTTGGGTTTGTTGGGAGAGCATTTGGATTAGCAACCAGAACAACACCAGGATTTGTCCAAGGTTGAGTGGGTTGATTCGCCATAGCTTGAGTTGGAGACTGAGAAAATGGGAAGGATGGTCCAAAAGTAGGTATATATGGTGAAGAACTTACTACTGGGTTAGTGCTACTAGTAGCAGTACTAGTTAGAGAAGTGGATTGCTGAGAAGAGGTGAATTGAGTAGAAGTGAATGGATGGAAAGGTGAAGTGATCTCGCTGGTATCCAATTCAGATCTTGATGTGATAACTTTCTTACATCATGAATGAATGGGAAACTCAAAAGGAGTTACCCTGAGCCTTTCACTTTGTAATCTACTTAATACATTAGTTTCACATAATAAGGAAGTGACACTTTCTTTAGAAGCTTCGGGCCTCCCTAGTTTCTCAGTAGAAATGGATATCTGTTCCAATTTTTGTATCAAGGAGTGAACTTCGAGAGACTCGGGAGTGTAATCTAGAGAAGGTGGTTGTCTTAATACTTCAGGAGATGAGGGAGATGTTTATACAACTTCAGATTTATGATCCAGAGATTTTGAACGAGATCTGGGAGGTTCAGAAGTTGTGGAAGGGCTTTGACTCTTATGAATGCCTTTCAATTGACATTTAGGTTTATATGCCATGCATAGTCAGATGGCCCTCCTTATAGCGCAAAAATTGTGAAGCCATAGATTTCTATTGCTCCAACATGGGGGATAACCACCCAGTTGGGACCTTAAAGACAACTCCTTTTCCGTTTGAAGTGGTGGCTCCGACTGGGGATGTTGGGACCAGTTTCCCAATGTGGGTTTTAAAATGAGAGTGGGTGGTTTTCGAGTGATTGCAGTAAGAATAGTGATAACTAAATGGTTTATTATATCATGCAAATCTCTATCTAAATTAATATAATATAAACCCAGGTATTTTGTGTGATATGAAATCTAAAAAGATATATGTTTGACATGTGATAATAAAGATCAATCACGCATTAAACAGAGATGAGAATGTATAAATATAATTTCATTGAATAAATAGTTAGTCAAAGAAATGTATAAATTATATCACATATATCTGATGATTGTATATGAAAATAAATAATTTCGGCTAGGCATCATATAGTAGTGCAATTAACACATAATAGAAAGAACGTATTTCATATACAATTCATGAAAATGAAATGTTATCACTAATTAAATAGAAACATAACTATTCATACAAGATCAAAGTACCATATGTGTGAGGTTCTTCTCATTTGACTAATGACATAGATGAGCTCCTTTCTTCAGATCAAATTATCTTCCAAGTATACAACATTGCATCAACAAAAGAAAGTAGTCTGATATTTAAAAGAAATGACCATGTTCCATAATTTCATCAAGGCATTCAAAAACTTACAGAAGTGCATTCTTTGCAATTTTTTTTTATAAAATTCTACACCCTTCTCTAAATGCATGAGAAGGGTATAAATACTATCTAACTAATGTTCAAAAATAGATTATACAAAAATTTGAGGAGGCTTCGAATAACCTTGCTCCTAACTAGCAACTAACTGTAAAAATAAAAATGACTTGATGAGCAGAGGTTATAATGATGACTTGATGTCTGCTAGCTTCTCTTTTAAATTGCATATATCAACCATCAATTTTACTTGAGGAGGTGCCCTAAATTGTGTTCTGACCTGTCCTGCGAAAATAACATCTGTGAGAGGTTGCATCAATTGTTGAGTTGAATGGAGTGAGAAATTTAGGGTCATGATTTGGCTGTGTGACTTGATAAGGTATTGCCAATACGCCTCCGAGTCAGTCTTTGCTAACTTTGTGATCACCTCACTTTAGATTTCCGCTCTTTCCTTCCAGCTTTTGTGCAAGTCATTTAAATCTGGTGGTGATTTCAGGTTACCTTCTTTCACCAGGTTGGTGTCATGTAAAGTGTGGTTTACTTCTTTTATTATGTTCTTTTACACCCCTGCTACTCTTTTCACTGCTAATTCAGCTTGCTTGATCCATACATCCCAATCCTTGAATAGAATGTCCTTATGTGTCTCCTCAATCTTGGGCAGATTAGCTCTACTTTATTCTTCTGTTTCTTGCCATTCAACGAATTCAGAGATCCTTGTATTTGAATCATTAAATCTAGTTCTCTGGTCAATCGCCTCATCCATTAACTGATCATTGGTGAAAAAATAAGGAGTGATATATGCCATTCTTTGGCAAAATAAATCTTGTTGTTGTGATAAAAGGGAGTTTAGGTCTAATGCCTCTTTGATGAATTCATCGATAGTAGGCACATCTTCATATTTTTCCCTGGATTCTTACAATTCTTGAATTTGCATGTTCTTCACGGTAATGTCTGCTTCATGGCTTATCTTTAACACTTCCATATTCTGCTTCAATTGAGCGATTTGTTCAGCAGCTTGCTGGTTCACATTTTCTTTTTCAAATTGCAGTTTTTGCTCGAGGTGCGCTGTCTTTTCTTCCCTCTCCTTTAATAAAATGGATACCTCTGTAAGTTTATCCATGGTGGCTATAGCATAGGCCCCTCTAAACTGTGATAGTCTTGTTAAATTTTCAGTAGGATTGGAAGGGATATCCTTCAAGATTATGTCCATTGGCTCATTCCTAAGTGGGATCTGGAGTGTGTCTACCCTCCTTCTTTCCCTCTGCCTCCTTACTACAACCTTGTGAAGTGGGTTGTAAAACACATCTAAAGGAGGAATTTCAGTCACCTTTAGGAGAATTTCTGATGCAGGCAAAGTAGGAATGATTTATCTCTGCTGCAAAGTTGTCCCTTGCTCATCCATCGGCTCAGACTTTGTAATTTTCTGAGTATGAAAAGGAGTGTGATATTCTGTCGTATCCTATGCATCTTTTGTCTTAGGAGTGTCTTGTAGTTTTTTATTGAATTGGTCCCACTCCTACTCCAAACAACTACTTTTGATATCAGAATCGGTATCTTTAGTCAGGTCACTTATGACATGCTTTTCGGTTGACCTCCTATAGGATTCCACTATATTCTTGGTGTCTTGGGCTTTCGCTGTATCCAGTGCTTTCCTTGTGTCCACTTGGGACTCTATGCAAGATTTTGGTCCCTTTTTGTTGATAGTTACGCTGTGTGTAGGATTCTCGTTGGTTCTTAAAAAATGAAATG
This sequence comes from Pinus tabuliformis, assembly GCA_031772625.1. Taxonomy (NCBI): domain Eukaryota; kingdom Viridiplantae; phylum Streptophyta; class Pinopsida; order Pinales; family Pinaceae; genus Pinus; species Pinus tabuliformis. Next base: position 327,999,479 of record CM062804.1, on the reverse strand, counting down.
GAATTATTTCGAGCCTTTTTTTTTTCTGAATTACTGAAAGATTTCAAAATCTTATGGACTCAAATTGGCCCTTCCCCACTCAAACGCTTGTTTGCTGACTGCAAAAGGTCTTCAGAATTATTAGCCTCATGGTTAAATGGCTTAATATTCACTGCAATAGTAATATTATGTGCTATTTTGTCTGGATCAAATTGTCTCTTTGTTAGATTATGGAGGGCGAGGCTCTCTAGGCTTAGTGGTTCCTTGGTTGCATGCTTGAGATTTGCTAACAAAAAGGAACCACACCGAACGGGAAAAGATGGTCATAATGAATTTTTGTTATCTTTTAGGGTCTTCGTTAAGCGTTTTCCCACAGTCTAGTGCGCTATTTCTCTTGCTAATAGTTTATTAGGGACATACAAAGGGAGGACATGCGGGTCCACTATACTGCCAAAAATCCTGATGTATGTAAACCAGTCTTCAACAAAATACATTCCTACTACAAAGGTTTGTAGCAGCTTCTTTGGAAAACCTGGAGGCTTTCTTATTAAAAATCAATTGATGCAATCGTAAACTAAGACCATGACATACTTTATAGAAATGGGCTATATAATGGGATTCCTAAATCTGTTTATGGCTAAGATGGATAGGGTAGGGGTCTTGCAAAGTCCATTTCGAACCCATGATTGGAAATTTAGTGCAGAAACACATGGAATCTATGATATAGGCACTCAAATAAAATGAAGGTTCTTTGTGGAGGAGGATCTCTTCTGACGATACTTAGAGATGACAGTGGCTAGGTTATCAAATAGGATATTGGCCTAATTCATTATGTGGGAGTTGACACAAGCATTAATTAAAGGAATCCATTCTATGGAAAACACAGAATTGTTAGGTAATCCATATAGTCTACATGACATAGAATTTGCATAGTTGTAGGGGTTTGCCAAAGAAGCTGTAGGATACATAACCATTTTATCATATTTGAACTTGTTCTCCAATACCCTCTAGCCTTGGATCATCTTGAAAGGTTCTTCATTTTTCTTTGCAAAGTTGGCCAAATATGATTTGTCATATATTTCCTAAGGGTCAGGTATATGATACATTTTCTTCAAGTCTTTATCTTTCAACGACCCCATGAGCTCCATCTTTGAGTTCCTGAATTGCCTATCTCCAATACTGATATTTTCCACCACCCATCTAATCACATCAGTGTATGGGAGTAATTTCGCTCTCACTCCTATTATGTGAAGTAAGGAATATGAAGCATCTTTGAATTAGACTCCCGAAGGTTTTATTGTGTCAGTCATCACCTTTATGACAATAATTTTAGGATGTTCATCTTCAAGCCTCTTGTATATGACCTCCCATGCTGTCACTCCTTCATCGATGCTGGAAATTGTATTAGGGAATATAGGTGACATTTCTGATACCTCAAACTCTGAAATACTCTGCTTCTTTTGCTTTTGCATTACCTTTCATAATGACATGTCTTTTGAAGCTTCCCTGAAACGAAAGAGATATATCAGCACAGACGATATAGGGAAATTAAGGCTGAAAGCTCTTCGAAATGACTTTGAATCATGGGAAGATTTTGAACGAGATTTCAGTGTTAACTAACCATAACTTGAAACATCATTATCTCTCCTCGGGCTGCTAAACATTAATTACCCTGTAAAACCACTCATTATTATATTAAAACACAGTAACTTACCACGCTTCATTCTTTATTCGCGCATCACAACTTTTAAACATTGTAATATATCATTGCCTAAACATAATGTGAAATTCAATTGTGAAAATATCAATATTTCATTTCTAAAATCATTAAATGATGTCACAATGGCATGCATTATTTATTTGTGACTTTGCGAAGTGCGCTCGCATGTTCTCAAGACGTTCTGATTGGAAGATCGCATCGCACGTAGGGGGGGGGGGGGACTTCATCATATATTGCATTGTGAGATTTTCTTAAATCTGTTTATAATTATCACATGGAAAACTGTGAAATGCGATTTGCGATAAAGGTGCTAAGTTTGGGTCGTTTTCGAAGGGTTTCAAGGCAATTTCTCAGAGTTAGCATTTATTTTTAAAAGGCTAATTTTTTTATAAAAGGGTCCCCATTTATATGTCAAATGCTAACTATTACTCCTATAAATGGGGGGGGGGGTTGTTACATAGTACAACATATTAACACTTATATAAAATTAATAACAATTATTATAACAACAAAATACATGATTAGTAATATTTTCCTTAAACAAAGTTTGATAAAATTAATATTAAGAGTAATAGAAATAATTATAATATTGTTGCATTAATATTCTATTACATTGACAATATTGCATTAATTATAACATAAATATATTATTAATGTAATAACAATATTTGATATAATAATTCATTTTTATATTACTATTGATGCTATTAACATTATTATTAACATTTAATATTATGTTGTGTTAGTAAAACATAATGTAATATGTAATATAATATAATAGTGTAGTTGATATGTAATATAAGGGTTGATGATAGTATAATAATGTGCTTGATATGTAATAATGATTTAATATGTAATATAACATATCAATCATGGTTAACCATCGTCAAGCATGATCAAAAGTCATAAAACTATAGTAGATGGCTAGGGTTAACCATAGTCGAACCATGATTAACCATCCACAACCACCATTGCAATGGTAATCATAGTTAAATCATAGTGAATAGTGGATAAACCACAGTTAAAATGTGGTCAACTATAGTCAAATCATATTCAAAAAATAGTCAAATGATGTCCAATCATAGTCAAACCATGTTCAACCATAATTAATCATGATCAACCATAGTCAAATCATGGTCAACCATATTCATACAATCATCAAGCATAGTCAATCATAGTCATAGCATCATTAACCATAATCATTCATAGTGAAACCATAAACAAGGATGTTTAAACATGTTGAACATGGACAACTATAGTCAACGGTGCTCGACTGTTATCAAACAATTGTTAAACATAGGCATGTTCACCCATGGTTAAACCATTATCACATATAGTTAATGTTTAATAATATTAATATGGCTTAAGGCACATTGGTTTACTAATGTGGTTGAATATGTTTGACTATGTCAGCAATCTTCAACTTTTGTCAAAAATAATTATCTATTATTATTATTGATTAATATTAATAATCAAACACAATCAACCACATTAGTTAAACATAGTCAACCTTTGTAGCCAATGTTTAAATAGTTGACCATGATCAAACATGGTCAACCCTATATTTACCATATTTCACAATAAGAAACCTTGTTCACTCATAGTCATCCTTAGTCAACGTAACTTGACCATATTCAAATATAGTTAACCATGGTTAACCAAAGTCAAACATTGTCAACCTTAGTCAAATAAGGTCATCCTCAGTTGGTCACAATCAAGATTTAAAAATGTTTAAGAATAACAATATTAATATTAATAAAGTTGACTAATAATAATAATTATATTAATATTAATATTAATATTGCGACGTTGAAATTGTACATAAATTTATCCAAGGTCACAATATCATAAACATTGTTGCAATGTTACATTACATTGCAATTTGTCCAATGTCATCATTCGAAATTACAAAATATGTTCAACCATATTCAATATTGTGATTGAATATGTTCAAATATGTTTGATTGTCCAATGTTGCAATGTGAACCATTCTCACAATTTTACATTAGATTGCAATATATCCAACTTCGCAATCTAACATTACAAAATGTTGTTGGCCACATTTAATATTTTTGTTGAATATGTTCAACTATATTTCACTATGTTTGACAATCAACAATCTTCAACTCCAATAAAACATAATTTCCTATTAATATTATTTATTATTATTCATAATCAAACATATTGTGACTTCGTAAGGGTACACAAATCCATCTAATATCGCAATGTTATATATTGCAATTTATCCAGCATTGCAAAATGACATTACAAAATTAGACAACCACATTTACTAATGTGGTTGACTATGTTTGACTATGTTTGATAGTCAAACACTCTTCAAATTTGGTTAAACATATTTACTTATTAATATTATTAATTAATATAATAATCAAACATAGTCAACCACATTAGTCAAACATAGTCAAGCATAGTTGATCATGGCTAACGATATTCAACTACAGTTTATCATTGTTGAGCATGGTCAATCATGATCAATGATTTACTTTAAATTAATCTTAATTGAATATTAAATGATTGATTATAATTCAACCTTGATAGCCCATGTTTAAATAATTGACCATGATCAAAATTGGTCAACCATATATTTACCATATTTAACAATAATCAACCTTGACAATCACTTGGTTGACAATGGTTGAAAACCATGGTCAACCATTGCGATCCATTGCCAATGGTTGAAAACCATGGACAACCATTGCTAACCATTTACAATTTTTGAATGTGGCCGTCAACCATGGCCAACCATGGTCGACCATGGTCAACCATTGACAATGGTTAACCATGATCAGCATTGTTAACCATGGTCAACCATTCTTAACCATGGTCAACCATTGTCAATGGTCAAGCATGGTCAATCGTTGTTAACCATGGTCAAGAAGTGTCAACCATTATTAATCATTGTCAGCCATGGGAAATGGCTCAATATGGTCAACCATGGCAAACCATTATCAAGCATTAACAATGGTTGAATATGGTCAACTATTGTCAACCATGGTCAACCATTATCAATGAGAATATGCCACCATCAAGCATGGTCAACCATTGCAAATCGCTTTTAAATATGGTCAACCATGGTAGATCACTATTAGCCATGGTCAACCATGGTAAATCATTGTCAACCATTACCTACCTTGGTTAACCATTAACAACGATCAACTATGGTCAACCATTAACAATGGTCATCTATAGCTAACCATAGACAATGATTGACAACCATTGAATATGGTCAACTCAACCAGGGTCAACCACAATCAACCTTGATCAACCTCATCAAAGCTCATTAGCCATGGTCAACCATAGTCAATGAATACACCCACACACATCCATTGTAACTAATGTGGTTGATATACATTTATTAGTAGCATTTTTCAATCTCATATGTCAATCAACATGTGAAAATAACGTTAATAGGCATAGATCAACCACATTAATAAGTGTGATTGTGCTAGTAATATATTGCTACCAAAATAAAATTTTCTGATGTGATTTTTCCAAAAATATTTCTATAAACTTATACAATGCAATAGATATATGCATGACATGATGAAAATGATCTTGCTACCCAGAAAATGGAGTAACAAGTTGTAAGTCTAAGGAAGCTTGGAATTTCATAACCAATTAGCTTATCAAATTTGAAGGCTTTAAGAATTTTGTTATATACTTTTACATATTTAACTTCATATATTTCTTATCAAATTTGGAGGCTTTAAGAAATCCGTTATATACTTTCATATATCTTACGAAATTTTTTGATAATTTTTTAAGATTTTTATTTGTATGTTTGATTTTAAAATTGTCAAAACTTTAAATACTGTTCAATAAAAAGCTCAATTACAAAGTCAATGAAAATTATGGACACTCCTATAATTTGAATGTACAATTAAATTAAAATATCGACTTTATAACTCACACTCTTGACACATAAATTTACAACTAAATAAAAGTATTGAGAAAAACATGAGTACAAAACATTTTTAACTCGAAATACCTTATATAAAATATAAAAAATCATAAATCATATATTTTTCTATCGTGAGATCTGTATGGTTAACAAACTGCATAAGATGGGTAACAGATGACAATTTCACTTATCAGCTATCAATTACAATTATCTTATTAGAGGACGTGCACCTGCCATTTTGAATCGCATAGTTTAATGGCCGATAGAAGAGTATAAATGGCCTTCGTATGAACATACTATTAAATTCTTTGGTCTGATACCTCCATGCATACCCTTCTAAAATGCAGCTATGGCGTTCATCCCATCATTCCTCTGCAACACGCAGACATCAGTATAAGAAATTTAAAGGTAAAATATAAACAATAAAAATCCTTCAGCCACTATATTTCGCTCACCGATATTGAAGATCTTAACATACAACAATCCTAACAGGAGGTTATTGGGTGTTGTGTGTGGAGCATGATTGTTCAGAAGTCTTTGTTTCAGCAGGATGTATACCCCAGGAAGTTTGTACACCCCTCCATGCGGGGAGTTGCCGGGGGCCAGCGGTCCCTCGAGGGGGCTGCCCCAGAAGCTAAAAACAAATGTAAAATTGCCTTGTAAAATATAGTAATTTCTAGTCAATGTGGGCCGTTCATTAGGCGGGCGGATGATCTGACGGTAGAACTTATGTTTAGTTTAGGGTTTTTTTCTCTAGAAGACAATTGTATTGGAGGCTTAGATATAGATGTGTATTCTGTGAGCGAGAAATAGAATTAGATATAGATGTGTATTCTGTGAGCGAGAAATAGAGAGGTGAGACTGTGAGAGAAAACAGAGGATATTACAGTGGATTTGCTGTAGGTTGTGTCTCTTCATTTTGCTGGATAATAGAAAGGAAGGACTGGCTGTTTGGGTGGACGTAACCCAAGCTGGCTGAACCAGGTATATCTGTGTCTCTCTTGTTTGGTCCGTTTTCTGTGTTTATATTTCTGCCATATTTTATGTGTTCCATTGCTCCATTATATATATTTTCTGACAATTAGGTAGGGTATGTGAAGGCCACAAAGCAAAAGGTGCTTATTGTTATCGGAGGCCTTACAAATGGTATATTTGGGAAGCAGCTGATATCGAATCACGTTCTCCAGAATCTCTAGGCTCTTGCAGCAAACGCCCTCAGTTTTCATAAAAAAAACTCTCATTACTGTAAAGGGATATAAAACGATTCCGAAACCGGGGAAACCACTTTGCAGAAAAATTGAGAAAGAATGCACATATGAAATAAGCGTCTATAGATTCAATAAAACCACCACCATGATGGTGACAGCCATTTCCTTCGGACACTCCATATTTCTGCACATTCAAAGCGAGTATGAGACCATGAATAATGCTTTGGAGGAAACTTCAAAGCTATTGCTGGGAAACTTCAAAGGAAACGATCAACTACGCGGAAAAATACAAGGGGGATATTGACCCGTTGGGAATTTAAGCGCATCTCGATGGAATAGATTAACAGAGGACCTGAATAGAATAACAGACGTCCTGATATATGGAGACATTTTGATTGTTTCCAGGTGATAAACTGCATGGTTTTCCAAGGCCAAGTCATTGCCGTTTGGCTCAATCTCTATAAATGATCCCATAGCCTCATTTCTCTGGCTGACCAGAAAATTATTACTTACCACGAACTTCAATTGAATTTGGAAAAAAAAATTAAATGCTTATTCATTTATTAGCTTAATATATCCTTTCTTTTAAAGCTAATAAATATCTTTTTATATATATATAATTTAAAATAGTAAGCTATAATATGTATATGTATGGGGTTAAAGTTAAAAGGTTACATTGTTATATATATATATATATATAAAGTTATATTGTTAAAATTTTTGGATATTTAAAGTGAATGATTTAATATTGATTTGTTAAGTGGTTATTTGTTTGTTTGGTTTTTGTGTTTTTTCTATAGGATGAGAAGTTAATTGGGTGAAAAACTTTACATTTAAGATTTGAATTGAAAGAGTTTTGAGGATTATGAAGTTTTAGTAAGTGTAAGTTTTGGAAGTGATGATTGATGTTATACTATTTATTTTAGTAATATCAATATCACTTTTAGCATTTTTTAATTGGAATAGGAGATTTTTGGAAAAAATTTGGTAACCAAACCTAAATAATAGAAATAATTAATGATTGATTGATAATTAATGTTATAAGATTCACTTTGTTAATATCAATCTCACATTTTTATCTTTCTATAAATATTATTAGATGCAACTATGTTAAACTAATTGTTCAAAATCATCATTAAACATCAAAAATTAATAATTCACTTTAAATAGTTATTTCTAAAATAAAAATTAATATATTAAATAACGAATTAATTTTTTTAATTAATAATAATAATAATAAACATAAATCACATTTAATAATTAACTCAATTATCTTTGTCATTCCGCGATATAATCTATTACTTACATTATAAAGGGGACCTTGTTTAGCACTCCAACTATTTAAAGAGGCTTACTTGTCATGACCAATTATCTTTGTCATTCCACGATATAGATTATAGATAAGAATATATTCTTATTATTACTTACATTATAAAGGGCCCCTTGTTTACCACTTAAAGAGGCTTACATTGCCATGACCTTTAAACACAACTTGAGCGTTTGTCAAAGCTTCTCTTTGGACGACTTCAAAGGAATTAAAGTAGGCGGCCACACCTTCAGCGTGGAAACTGGAGCTGTTGAATGAAAATCATTCAGTTTACGAAGGTAATAATTAAAATTCTTAATTATTAAAATTCGATCATTTTTCTATTGTTCGAACTAAACTATTAAGATTTAATATTTTTTATTTTTTTTTAATTCAAATTTATAAAATCATAACAAATTACTATCTTTTTATTTACATTTAAAAAACTATAATAATATAAATTTATTAAAAAAAATAAAATAGAGAAAGCAGTGTAATTTAAAATTAGATACTTAGACACAGTGTAACTATGATATTTTTTTTATCCTTTTGAAAATGGATGATATAAATTTTGGTGAAATTGAGATTTTTTATTATTTAAAATATGTTTTCGAATGTATAAATGGGTTCAATGCCGATCTCTTTGGGAAAGTCACAACTCCATTCAAATAAATATCTACCAATTGATTGATGAAGCCTTAAAATATCAATCTCAAGTAACATTTCATGGCTCGATAGAGTTCTAGCCTCAAGAAGATCTTCTCATATGGAGGGAGGACCTTGTCCCTACAAATTCAATTTCGTAACTCCTCATAGAGCCTTAAACCTCCTATTTGGCCATGAAACAGTGTATTTAGGTTATGTGGACTAAAAAACTAGTACTTGCAATTTCAACAAATCCTGACATGATTTGGGACAAAATTGACTAGAAAGGATGCCGAGAAAAAAACCAAAATGTAGAAGAGTTGGATTACAATAAATAGAAATACTAATTAGATATGATGATGATGATGATGATCATCATCATCATCATCATCATGAGGATTGACATAGAATTGTGTAATTGGATCTTAAGTACGTTAAAGGCTTACTTTGATTTTTTAGAATCTTATTTATGTGTTTAAAAGCAATGAAGGGAAATGTTATGAAATTACCGTGGTTTTGATGACTTAAGAGGCTAGGAAGGTTAGTGTTGGATAAATATTTTGAAACTATGACCTAATTTAAGTATATACATGGAACTTTAGGAGAACATTCTTGTCAACTTCAACTTTCTCATAATCATGAAGATGATAGAATTGCACATCCCATCATGTTTTGGGGTCTTTTGACACCTAGTTTTGCTATGTAACTTGGGAGATTTCGTTCAGATTCTAAGGATGTTGATTTTCTTCAGTCCACTAGTCAAAATCAAGAGCCACTTTTGACCTTCTAAATTAGGGTTGACCGTGTCCTTGTAGTACTTTAGTTTCCTTTTATCTTATAGTTCTTTTTCCTACCAAATATTCTCTTTAAATTTAGAATTAATAATATTTTTACTATTATTGGTATTCTATATAATGATATCTTCCTATAATCCCTAATGATTAATCTGATATATGTCATCTTGATGCCAACCGCACTTGAGCTAGTGGTTTTTTAGCTAGATGTTTAAGTGTTTTTCAAGAGCCTCTTTTTGTCCATTATGTTTAACTTACTCTTGTACGCTAAGTACCTAATCATGGTTGTCTGCTCAATTAGGGAAATAATTTCTTTTATTGGTAGGATAAAATAGAGTGAATTACCTTTAATTTTAAGATTATAAATTATAAAATTATTTTGGATCTGTGTTATCTCTCTCTAAGATTCTTTAGAGATATTATGTGCCCAAACTTCACATCCATATAATATAAAAAGAGTGAAAAGTGTACCAAAGATGAGTGCATTTTTTTTATACGAAATCCCACTTCTAAAGGTCCACTACTCTACATTTGGCTTCAAGTCCATAATAATTTTTCCATCCTCAATTTATCATGTTCTCAAAACTATGGTCACAATTGAGCTTGTGATGGATATTAATGCCATGATATTTATATGAATGTGCTTCCTTCAATATATTTTTATCATATACAAAAATTTCATACGTGATTTTTTTTTTTTTCAGATTTTTTTATCATAACCTTTGTTTTGTTAATAGTGACAATCGTATCCATATTAGAGTATAAGTCCTTGAGGAATCTTATATGGTCATTAATGTCATAAAGATTGATTTGTAGAGGAAAAATATTGGCAGTATAAAGGAGAAGGATGATGAATATATCAACAAGAGTCAAGTTAGTACAACCAACATCTCCTAACCAATATTATGACATATCAATGTATATGGTAAATGAGGTAGGGGATAGGGGACAACATTTCTTGATTCTTATATTATAGTTAATTGATTATGATCAAGCCCTAGTGTTCCTAAACTTGGAAATAACACTCTCATGAAGCTTTAATTAACAACTCATAGCTAGAAGGAAATTTTAGATCATCTAACCTATTCCAAAGGTTGGTCCTTCATATAGTGTAAAAATATTTATTAACATAAACAAAACAATTGAGGATTTTTGTTTTAAAATTGTAACAAAATGATCATAGGTGTAACAAGATGGACCACAATTGAATGACAATTAATTCCATATAGATTGAATAAGATGGGGCTAATCATAATGGTTTTGTTATTAGAGGGATTAATTTTATCGTCACTTTATAGATAGGAACATTCAGGCTTTGAGTATAGGGTTTAGGTAATCATTTCTTGACTACTAAAATGAAAGATCTTTTATATGCGAGAGATAAGGATAATCTATGCATTTCTTCATATCTTTTGATGGTAGAATTTAATTTCCTTATATTTCCCTTTTCTGAATCACTTAAGCCTAAACTTTACCTCTTTTACAAAATCACTTCAATCTCTATGAATACATTTGAAATGTTGTCCATAATAATAGGGGGTTCATAAATATATTTAACATAAGAGTTTCGGTTTTTTAAGAGAATCATATTATTTTGTTTTGTTCTATAGGTTAAAAAATTTCTCCAAAATATTTTAGGATCTAGATTTAAAAACGATAGTACTCAAAAATTTATATCATAAAAACATAATTAATAGAAAAATTATTTACAATATAAATATAAATACAATTTAATGTAATGTACTCTAGATATGAATATAAATACTAACATGCATATTCATTTGAGAGGTGTTAATAACAATCATTTACTCAATATAATATTTCATAAAGTGAAAATTATATAGTGGAACAAACTTATCTGGGAAATTACCTTTTAAAATTTAGTAGGAAATTTAATCCACGGTAGCCTCAATCATCCCCTCAATGAAACTTCTTATGCACTTTCATATGCTACTAAGACATACTATTCTCTTCTAATTATATTTTTCTCAAAATGCATAGGATATATCCTCTTGCTAATTTTCTAATAATTTTAAACTTTTGAGTACCCTTCCAAAAATTTTGGGCAGGCGAAGAACTCTAGATTGGTGGTGGGCGTTATTATATATATGCTTTAAAAATGATGAGAAACCAATAATTACTGTCCTCTACAAGGTGGAAACCTCCTTTTACAATGAATACAATATACAAGAAAATATTCCACGGTCCTAAGACTAGGTCTCCTTTGTATCTATATATGAGACAAGGGGTACGCATATAATAAAATAGGACTATAAGGGGTTCTAGACTACATAACAATATAGAGCTTAGGGTTAAAATGGTGCTTATATAGAGCTTAACATGCCCCTTTTCTTGAAACAAGTTTTTTCCTCAACAATTGACTAATTGTCAATGATTCTCTAAGAATAAGTCATCGTCCCATGTTATATCTTCCATTGGTAAGTTCTTCCATTTGATGATGCAGTCTAAAATTGTCGAACCACTCGGCTACTTAATCCTTGTTTCAAGGATTATTTCTATTTCTAGTATGATTTTCCCTTCTTCATTTATCACTAATACACTTCTATATTGCAAATCAATATCATGGTCATGATCTTGATTAGGTGGAAGACTCCTTGGAATTAATCCAAATACCTTGGGATAATTTTCGACAACTTTGTAAAGATTCCCTGACATAGATGATATTGATATTTGAACATTTAGTGAATATAATTATGCCATTTCACCTTAGTGCACTCCTTTTTGATTAATTTTATCATTCCATTGGATCTTATCACTTTAGAGTGTTTTCCTTGGATACCTCTAAGCTCAAATTCCTTTCCTTATTAGGTAAGTCTTATCGAGAGACATTGAAAATTAAAGTTCATTGTTCCCAATGATTGTAATCATTGGACCACTAATACAACATCAACACCACCCATATGTATGGAAATCATTGGATGGTCCAACAAATACTACCCCTTATTGAGCTTAATATTATGGCACTTCTATGAACAATTTATGATGCTTCCATCTCTAGTAATTACTTGAAACTCTAGTGCTTGATATATGAAACAATTGAGAAGTTTTGCTAATTTATAATTAATGAAGTTATGGGTACTGCCCAAATTAATCAACATTGTTACATTTTTATTTTTGATGTATCCTTCTACCTTTAGGGTTTTTGAAGTATTTATTCTAGTCAATGCATGACAATATATTATTGGAGTAGTATCTTGTAGGTGTAAATCTTGTCACTATTCCAATTTTTAATCTTCTTCCTCTATAGAGCCAATGTAGAATAACTTATTCTTACTACATGTTTTCCCATTACTATACTTTCTATCATAGTTGAAACATAGTCCCTTTCCTCTTCTTTCATATATTTTCTGAGGAGTCAACTATGTTGGTTTAGGAGAGGGGGCATGCCCTTCACTATATCTATTCACGGACAATTTTCTAGTGGCCATATTTTCACTTTCAACCTTTCTTTCTAGACTAGAGGCATGATGTCGAGTGTTAGGTTTAAATAGAGACACCACATGTTGGATTCTTTCCTTTAAATTTCCCATAAATAGGTGTAATCGATTATCCTCTAAAGTATTCTTTACATTGAGACTAAAATTTTGAATTGTTGAATATTATTTGCAACTAATATCCTGCGACTAAGTTTTTATTTGTAAATTTGTATATGTCATGTTTTCTTATTGTTGTGACTTTAAAACTAAATGGGACTAGTTTATCATTATTATGTCACTAATAAATATTTCATGTAAGCTTATTTTGTTAAGTTTTTAGTATGATATATATATATATATATATATATATATATATATATATATATATATAATTATGAAGCTAGAGTTGGTTAAGCAGAAACTATGGGATGGAATTTAATGATGGAATTTAATTACCCTTTATGAAATAATACCTAGGCATCTAATCCGAGCTTTATATTATTAAATTATGAAAATTTGTTGATCTATAACTCTCTTGGTAAGTCTGGATGTTGTCTTAGAAGGCTTCAAATAATGGGGCTCATTAATGAGCCAAGTAACCAATTAAGCACATTATACATAAATTTGAATTAGGTTGTACATAATAATTAAAACACTTATTAAATACCTATATCCTTTTCTATTTTCATAGGGTTGTGTTCATTGTCGACCAAGAAAGTAACTGCTAATGATCTCATGCTAGCGATATAGGTAGATCTAAGAAAACATGCTTCAAAATGTGCAATGTCACTGTCAGCATCTAGTGCACATTCTATCTTATGCTACTCAAGGGGTATAGTATTGACATCAATCCGAGGGAGTGTACTACTATGAGTGATTAGCGTGTCACTCAAAGGTGGATATTGAAATTGGTACCAGTATGATGTTGTGTCCATGTGGAATGGTGATGGTAGCAACACCGACCTTTATAGTTATACGTTGAGGATAAAACTCATCTAAAAAATCATGTAACAAATACAGTTTTTTTAAAGGAATTTTAAGAGTATACAAATTAAAATTGTAAATAAATAAATGGGACAATTAAATATGTTCATGATTACGGCATAATGACGAATATTCTACATCAATATTTTAATTATTTCCCTTGTTGACTATGTCTTCAACTAAATATCAACAAAAGAAGAAAGATCATTGTTTGATATTTTCATAAGATTCTTTATTGTTTTCACTAGATCTATGGAAGAATAGATTTTTTTATCTGTAATATCTTCCTCGGGGTGATCTGTCGACTGATCTAACATTGGTTTCTTCCCCTTGTCACCCTGATACAATGGTGTTGCCAACAATGAAATATCACATTACTATTCATAAGCATTGTTTTACATGAATCGATAAAGAAAGAAATGTCAAAATTCAATGTTGCCTAAAGATAAATGCCTCAAAAGGGATAAAATGTTTGTGACAACATGTAAATGAAACCTCATGCATTATCATAGATGTATCACCTTTACCATTAAAAAACTTATTGCTAAATTGAGCCTCCCCTCGCCAATAATTTCCCTTGAAAAGGGTTGAGATTTATTTTGTAGTTTGAGAGATTTTGCTAGCCCTAGGTTTGAAACAGTTAGTCACCATTGTTGGTAAAATTATATGTATCCTAATTCCAAAATTTAATTATCGAATCTGGGATCGTAATATTTAGAGATGCAAGAATAGGAAATGAAAGATTATATCCTATTCTAACCTATGCTAACAACTAACACTTGAAAGAACCAATTACTGAGAATTATAACTTGTCATTGGACTTTGAAATTCTAATGCATATCAGGTTGCAAACCAAAATTTTTCATTACTAATATATAATGTTCACGTGGTGTTACTTTTGTACCTTATAATTAGGTATTTATACTTTAATGGTTGTAATCCTCTAGTGATGAAAACTAATTAATCCTGATCAAGAATAGAAAATTACAAATTATATGTCAACAATTACAAGCAGAAGTTTGTGAGCTAAGTAAAGAAGACAAGGAAATAAACTCCAAGAAATGCATTAATAAAATATCAAAAATAAATGCTAAATAGGCTTAGGGACATAATGATATATTGTAGGTTTTTATTTGTTGTAGGACTCTTTTACCAACTCATTTGAAAGCTCTTAATCAATTAAAGAATCATAAAGTACACACCACAAATTATTCGGTATTATGATGTAGGATTTGGTTTTTGGTACGGAATTAAGTACCCAAAATATGGAAATTGAAATTGTGAACATTGGTACCAAATTAAGTACCGAAAATATGGAAATTAGAATTCTAAATATTGGTAACGAATTGAGTACCTATATTCTAGAAATTAAAATTCTGGGTACCAAAACGTATTAAGAAACTAATTTTAAGTTTGCTTGACTCTTCATCCTAAGAAAAATCAATTTGAATTTGATCATAACATGATCTATTAACAAATCTAAAAATATAAAATGTAAATTCTAGCAAAATACTACATGAAACATGAATCTAATAAAAAACTTACATGAAACATTAAACAAAATATATAATCAAGCAAAATAAATATTTCTAAATACTACTCAATGAATAGAAAATCCAAAACATTACCTAAGTCAAGGGGCCCTTCCTAACTTGGCAATGTTCCTAGAGACTAAATAAGATCAAAATAATATGCAGGGTTGAGCAATAACTAAATATTTATTACAAAAATCCAATCATCAACTTTACATACGGAAATTAAAATCTTACAAAAATCAACTTAGAGTAATGATGCAATTCCTCTCTATGTCCTCTCTTTTTTTGCTGTGTAGATCCATTTTTCTTTATAATACATAAGATGGAGGAAGTGATAATATTGACTCCCATATAACTCTGACTCCCATACTATTATTAAAATAATGAATACCATTTAAAGCAATCTTCTTATGATTTAAAATTATATTAAATCATGCATTGGAGATGGAAATGATGCCACTTGGAATTAGTTTGAATTTATTCCAAGTTTAGACATAACTACAGAGCCTCGATGTAATTGCATGCATATATTCCTGTAGAGGTGTACAATTAGGTAATGAATTGTTGAACTGGTACCGAACAAAGTACCAAACTACCAGACTGGACTGAATTGGTACGAAATTGCTAGAATTGATATAGAGATGGAAATTTTTGTAGTTGAAAATACTCCTTGGCCAAATAACCACATTATTAACCCATCATTGATAAAACCATATTAAATACATGTCTAATCATTAAAAATATAATAAATCCATCATAATTAACCACATGGTAGAAGAGGTTAATTTAACGTAATTTGATGGTATAATGGCTACGAAAGTACCATAAATGTGGGAATATGGCTCATGAATAGAGACTTTATATATTGAATGATATGACATATTTAGAGCCCAACATTCCCCCATGCCTAATATTTTGGATGCTCTCATGCAAACAAAATCCTTGACTATCACATTGTTTCTTGGCGCAAGTGGTTAAGGGTGAATTATTATACCATCATAGAATTGATATATTTTACAATAGGGTAATATAAATTAAGGACAATCAAAATTCGGACTAGGAAGTGATGATGGATGGTATAATTTTATGATGAAGATATTGGCTATATGAACGTGGACTTTGAATCTTGTAAGACCATTATTCACTTTGTGGTTCTTTTCTTAGATAAAAAACAATGGCTTCATCCTCCTATTAAGAGCATTCATCTGATGATTTTGTGAATTCTTTATGATGTACAAGGAGAAGACACTATAGAGGTATATTTGTATTCATGTACCACAATACTTTTCTTCTAATTCTTATGATCTTACTAGAATATGCATTGATGGATTTAGAAATGGAGGGTTTAATGGTAGCTTAAGAAAGGTAAATATTTATGGAATAGGAAGTGTTTAATCATCAAGCATTTTTAAATTTTAATGAGTTAAAGAGTCTTAATAGTTGGCATTGGTGACAAATAGTTGTGGGAGATTGTACATGGTTTGGTTGAAGTATTAATATGTTTTGGAGTTTCATTGGTGCTTAGAAGAATGTTTGCAGATGGCTTGAAGCAATATTACATATCTAGGTGAAGCGTTTTTAGTTTTGCCTAATTTAGGGTGTGGACACTAATTAAGAACTAGCAATTAGTGGTGTTGTTTTGAAAGCCTATATTTCCAATGCAAAACCCATGGACACAAGCAAGAATATCATGCGTAACATGTGGACATGTCTTGTAGGATGCAAAAAGAAATCTTAGGCTTTTACCAATGAATTTTCCCATGGTTTTGAAGTGATATATTCTAGTATTTTACATAGTGATTGATTTGGTCATCAATGAGAAACAAAACATCATTAATCATATAATCTTGTATTTAATGTGGTTGACTTGATCATTATTATTTAGTCACATTTTGATCATTTTATCGCGTCATTAAAGAAGTGTAATTTCATTATTATTAGCATTGATGTGGTCTGATTTAGTGCTTTGGTTAATCGTTTTAAATGTTATTGGACGTGATCTAAAATATGGTTACACATTCAGTGAAATTGGAGCCATCAGTATGTTAGTCTATGCAATGTTGATGTTTCGATACCAATTGAATTGGTCTTTGATTTATTTGGTCTTCAGAGGAAAACTGGAATGAAACAAATGTTCAAGTTAATGCATGGAGGAGGTCATATTTGATTATTTAGAAAATGACTTTAAAAGTCAAATGCTATGAAACGATTAGAGTTTAGACATCTTATGCTCTTATGTAATTTAAAAAGTGTAGAACCTGAGATGGAGTGTGAATTGGTATTATTGTAGCTGATAATATATAAACTTTGTGCTTATTGGATCATGTGCATAATATAGCGTGCATGAGTGTGTATGAATTGATTTGGTATATTGGTTCAATCAAAATGGAGCAATTCTTTTTATTTGAATGATGGTGATGTGTATTTTCAAAGCATATATGGTTATGTGTTTGACCTGAGTTATGCACAATGCACTTTTGGAGGCTAAATGAGTAATACAGTGTGAGTCATGGAACATTTAGGGTGTCAATGATACTTATGAGTGTGCACATGAACTTGAGTGATATCTAAAATTTGTACCTATGCATCACATTTAAAATTGATGTAATTTGGTTATAGTTTCTTGATGAATGAACTTGAACGTAAGGAGTAAAAATGTAGTGCGATTTGATGTTGTTGTAGTGCATGTAAATTGTGTGTGGAGATGCAAGCTATAATGTGAGTAGTGTTTATAACTAGAGATAATGATGTGTTTGATAGAGAGCTAGTCTTGTTTATAGTGGATAAATTTTTTTGAAGTTTATATTTTAAATTTTTATATATTAGAAAGAGTTGGTACGTTTTGGTAGCTACCATGTCATATAAATTGCAGATATATGTTGTGAATTCTAGTTGGTTGAGTGAATATGTATATACTACGATTGGAAATGTGTTATTGATGCTTTCTATGGAGAACAAAATGTAGCTATATTAATGATAATGACTTTGCAGGGCCAATTGTGAACTTCTTGTGATCATGTTTCTAGGTTGTTGTTTTTGATGCATTGTCATGACAGTTTATATTTCCATGTAATATGCAACTGCTAGTATTGCATTGTAGAGGTTATGATAATATTGGTTGAGATATGTTCTTGGTTCTAGAGGGGCTTTAATTGATTCATGTTGTTCTTATGTTAGATTGGTATATGGAAGAGGTTTTTTAGAGCATTTGAAGGCGTGGCATTGCTAGGGTCTATTGTATGAGCATTGTTCATGTTGAGAAACACTAGTTGCATTGCTGAGCTAGTATGATTGCATTTGTATGCTAATATGGTTTAGGCATGGGATTGTTGGCAATGATGATGTAGTTGTTGGTGTAGGTGTTATGTTGGAGTGATTAATGCTTGAAATTGATGTCAACCTAGGCATGTATTGCGAACGATTGTGTTGTATGTGGTTTTAGATTTTTTTTATGGTTTGTGTCTTGTTATAGATTGATTTGTTGGTTTGTGCCATTGGTTGTAGATTTTTTATTGTTGCAGATGATTTGGCTTGGTTTATGTCAGATGTTTTGGTGTTGAGTTGTTTTAAGTTTTGTTTGAGAATTTTATCTGGTTTCCTTTCACATCTTGCATATTTCATGAGTAGAGTATTACCATGGTATATGTATTCTTGGTATTAGCATTACCATGGTATTAGTATGTGTGTGGAGTAGGTTTCCATTTGATATTACCTGGGTAAAGATAGTCTTGGCATTGAAATAACCATGGTATAGGAGCCTGTGGTATTCACATAACCATTGTATTTACCTATGGTATTGACTTGAAGATGACCATGGTATAGGGGTTCGTGGAATTGGAATAACCATGGTATTTATCCATGGTATTGACTTGAATATTACCATGGTATAGGGGTCCATGGGATTGGCATAACCATGGTATTTACTCGTGGTATTGACTTGGAGATTACCATGGTACCAGTGTCCGTGGTATTGGCATAACCTTGGTATTTACTTGTGTTATTGATTTGGATATTACCATGTTATAGGTGACCTAGGTATTTACATAACAATGGTATTTTTTATGGTATTGGTTTGGAGATAATTGAGGATAATTTGGCATATATTGAAAAGAAAAAGAAAAAGTATTCAGTTGTTTTTTATATTTTGGGTATGGTTGAGTGAGTAAGGAAGAGTGTGTGTGAGAGAAGAATAACTTTTGTAGGTTGTGCAGGGAATATGTAGAAAATATACAACAATTTATAGCGGTAGTAAATGGAAACAAAAGCATGGTTTAGCCATAATTTTATCTAGCAGTGTGGTGATCGTGTAAGGAATTATTGTAGATAATTTCCTATATGCTCATTATATTTTCATCATATTATATTTGTGTATGTAGCATGTATTATTTATGGGCTTTTTGAAGTGATTCAGTGAGGTGTAGTAGAATTGTTCAAGGTGATTGTTGCATTTGTTATGAACCTATGTTGCTAGAGGTTGTTGTGTTGTTCTAGTTGACCAGTTCAGATTGACTCCAGTCTAAAAATGAATTAAATGAGGGTCACATAGAAGAGTGGAGTGGGCCTTTGGCTAATTCAGCACATAGAACATATTTCTTCATGTGTCCAATTAGAGTTGGGTGAGGCCCATTGGACGTGGTGGCTTCTAGCAGATGAGGTCCATAGAGTCATGAGATAAGGATTAGATTTCTTCATGAGTCCAATCGAAGTTGGGAGAGGCTTGTTATTTGTGGTGGCTTCCAATGGATGGATGTCTGTAGAGTCGTGAGATGACGATCAACATTCTTACTGATAGAAACCATATGTATTTTCTATGCATTGAATTGGTTGAGGAATAATAAAATTATTGAGCAGTGCAGTAGCAACATCAAATGGTTTTTTGTCCTAGAGAGGGTTTTCCACCATAAATATCTTGGGATCCATTGTGCATGTTTATATTGTTGATTTTATGGTTCATGTCTAATGATCTTGGTGTAGATGTAATTTCAAATTTATTATTGACTGAGTTGTTTAATTTTTTATGTGATATAATCTGCTAATGGATTAAGGTATTTGTATGTGAATCAGTAATTGGAAAGGAATTGAAATTTTTTATAATTCCTATCACTAACAATTCACCCCCCCAGTAGTGAGCTCATTTCCAAAAATTAGCATGAGAGTCGGTGCCTTTGTTGCAGCTTAATCATTGCAAGGTGGATTTGGGAAAATCATGGGTTATCAATATTCTCCACAACTCAATGCCTCAAATTTCCGAGCATGGAGAGATAAGTTAAAAACAAAAATTTATGCTCAAGGATCTAAAGTTTGGAGAATGGTGATAAATGGCTTGATGATAAATCAAGCTCAATTATTGCATGTGTAGGCCGAATTTGTAATGTATGATATTCTTCATGATTGGGGTGCTAAGAAAATATCAGATATCAAGACTGCTAGAGAGATTTGGGATAAGATACATGCACTGCATGGAATATAGATCTAGAGGAATGATTATAAAAAGGGATAAATAAGTTGAACAAAAAACACACATTGGTGCAACACTAGTAGAAAATAGAGATTTGAAAAAGCTTCTCCAAATTCTTGAAGAAAGAGAGCAAAGTTTCAAGAAATAAATTCAAGATTTAAAACCTAGTTGGAGGAAGCAAAAATAACTAAAGAGGAGATTGGAAGTGAGCTTAAAGAATATATTAGAATTTGTGAAAAATTAAATATTGAGGTGGTTTCAATAAAAGAAGATGAGTTAGCCTCATTGAGATGCGAATTAGAAATGTACAATAATCAAGTATCTTAATATCGAAAGTTGGAGAAAATCACTAGAATTTTGGATGAGATCCTTATGAGTCAAAGATCCCCTCTTATCAAAACCGGATTGGGTTTTGAAGAAAAGTCGTGCTCCATGAAGGAAAAGGAGAAAGTAGAGGACAACTATATTGCATAAAATCATAAGCCTATCACCAATGAAGTCAAGCAAAGCCCTAGGAAGTAGCACCAACAAAGGGAGGAAAGAGGACAGAAAAGGATCCACATGCTACAGAGAAGTCCCACGTTATTTGGAGAAGAAAGGAGTAGAAAAACACTCCCACTCAAATCTAAGGCTTGCATGGTCTTAGGGGGAGAATACGGCCACATTTTGGGTTGCATGAAATTTATTAGAAATGTTGCCATATCTGAAATGTCGCATGAACATTTTGTTGCATGTGATTGTCTTGGATTTGTAGCACTCACAAATTTTTTTCTAGGATATTATCTAGAGATGGAACATATCTAGGGGTAGAATCTGATGTGCTTCAAGTATTTCAGTGATTTACGATGGTATGATGGTTCCATGCTAGCATAAGAGAAAAGGAGGTTATTTGAAGAATTTTTTCTATGCCATGCACTTATCTCACTTTGGTTATTACAGGAGATATTAGAGTATGTGTTTTGAGTTTGCATGACTTACATGATTCTCCATCACTTTGTATCAATTAGCATTCATATGCTTATTTTCATATTGGTGGATACTTTGAGCATTCATGTAAAACTTCTTTTATATGAACGAGTTGTGTATGTTATTAGTGAGTCATACTGACATGCATGGGTTTCTGCTACCATGAGGATTTATTATTATTCTCTCATGCATATTTTGACCTTCATATTGCAACTAGTTGGTGTTTTTTGGTTTATATGGGCTTTATGGAACGCAAAATGAATAATGTACATTATGGATGACCTCCCTAAGGTTTTTGTGGAGGAGGAAAAACCCCATCTCCTTGATGTATATGTGGAGAATGGTTATAGTAGATACATGGGACAAAAGGCTTTCCTCAAAGTGGCCAAGAATTTGTTAACTAAAAGAGAGCTGAAAGAACGAATTCCAGGTGTCCATCTTCTGTATGTTCAGGGAACCACTGATAGGATTGCGAGGATTCTTAAGAAGCATAATGTCCCCTCATCTTTTAGACCCCTTTGCACCATTTGTAAGTCCCTCAGATCTGTGAAGGATCCTATCAACCCTAAGGACATGAAAGAGGTTTATCTCATTCCTTGTTCCTGTGGGACCCCCTATATTGGCGAGACTAGTCGCTCGATTAATCAAAGGATTAGTGAGCATGCAGCTGACCTTAATTATAGGAGAACCAAGTCCTCCGTTGTAGCAGAGCATGTGGAGAAAACCAATCATCATGTCTGTATCGAGGAGGCTAGTGTTATTGCTAGAGTGTCGCAATTCCATCACCGGAAATTTAGGGAAGCCCTTGAGATTGAAAAAAGGCCGAGCAATCTCAATAGAGAGGATGGCTAGAAGATCAGTAGTTGTTGGATCCCAACCATCTCTTCCTAGTCGTTTTCTTCCCTTGTTCTTCCACCTCCTCCCCCAGGTTATAGCTTGTTCTGATTTTCCTTTTTAGCAAATTTCCCCTTGTTTTTCCTGTATCCTGTGGCCATGTTTCTTTGAGGAGTAGGTGTTATGGTTTGAGGTCTTTTAATAGCATTTATTTTATGCTATTATTTATCTACTAGTAAACCTTTATTTTAATTAATAAAATAAAAATAATCTTGAAATCAATCTTTGTTAATATATTAATTTAACACTTAAATAAACAATTAATAAGATTATATCATAAAAAAATAATAATAAATTAATTAATTAATTAAATTAAATTTCTTTCTATTTAACTTTTAATATAATAAGAACACAACTAACTATCTATTTAATAATCAAATTAAATTAACTTATTTAATTTAATTAATAATCTGGATAACAATCTATGGTAAGATGCTGATAAAAAATTTACTAAATCTTTTCTAACCCTTAATCACTCTAATATTTATATTTTTATATTTAGTCAAGTAACTTTTATTACTAACTAGTAATTTAAAATTAATTTATTTTAATATATATTTATAAATTAGTTATCCTTTAACGTTTAAATTTAATAAGAATATAACTAACTTTCAATTTAATGATCAAATCAATTTAACTTATTTAATTAAATAAAGGTTGTGCCCCTAGTCTAGTCCAACTAACCATTTCCCAGTCAAATTTAGCCGTTAGTCAATTTAGCCATTACCTGGTCTAGAATTATAACCATTGGATGTTCTACTCTGGCTATTTAACATGCAAATCTAGATCTAATTCTTCAACTTGTCCTGATAATGAACCACACTGGTTGGTTTGAAATGCATCGACAAATGAAATATCATGTGATTCACGCCGAAAAATCTCTCATAACTTGATTATTGCTTACACATGGGAGGAGTATGATTATTATTGTTGGTATTTGTTACAAGTGATGGTATGTTGTTTCCATCAGATTTTTTTGGGAATTGTTCATTGGTCACAATGTTTTATGATCTCTTAGCTATGTTCTTTTTCTAAGCTCGTTTCATAACATTTTGTATGAGAGGTTTTGATTTTAGGGTTTCGCTACTCCAAAATAGGTCGTCGTGGAATTTTCTCTATAACATTTTTTCTATGATGTTTCAGAAGCTAAAAAACCAACTTATTTGAGCTAAAATATCGATGATCCTTGGGTCCAAATTTCAGATCTTGTCTCACTATATTTTTGGAGATATGATACAAGGAAGTTAGGGTTTTTTCAGGCTACTGAATTACATCCCAAACAAGTGACCTTGGGAAAATCGTCATAACTTTCTCTCTGAGTATTAGATTGAAATTCCAGCAGAATTTAAAGAAAGAGGACTGACTATAATTTTTTGTGCATCATTTTCAGTTTCAAAGGTTGAAACAGTGACACATAGCACTTCGTACAAGTTCGCTTTATTGAAAAATTGTATAATGAGGTCATCTTGGAAGATTGGGCATAACACTTTCTTGTAAAACCCAATTTCAATTAGAATTGTGGATTTGAAAAGAGGGATCAGAAGGCTACCAGAGTGCACAATTTCAAGCCTTGGAGATTTGAAATTGCAAAGATACTCAGACACAATATCATGCTCCTACAAAGTGAAAAAAAGTGTGTAGTTATTTTTTTTAATTTTGCATAAGTTTGGTTTGAAAAAATAGTTTGAAGGAATTCAAAGGGAATAGTGAAGCATAATTATCATTAATTGATGCCCCAAAGAAAGAAAATGGAAACACCTAGTAAGCAACCTAAAATCTCTAACATGACTCGTGAAGAAGAGGAAGAAATGCAACATGATATATCAGAATTACAAGACCAAGTGTAACAAAATTTACTCTCACAAAAAGGTAATAGAAGCTAAAATGGATGGTTTAAAGAAAGCCGTAGAAGCTAATATGGATGGTGTGGAAGCTAAGATGGACGGTTTAAAAAAGGGCGTGGAAGCTAACATCGATGGTTTAAAGAAAGGCGTAGAAGCTAGGATGAATGACGTCGAAGCTAAGATGAATGACATGGAAGCTATGATGGATGGCATGGAAGCTAAGAGGGATGGTTTAAAGAAAGGTGTGGAAGCTAAGATGGAAGATTTGAAGACCGATTTGAAAAGGTTTCTACAAGAAATGCTTACTAACGGTGAAAGGGTAGTAAAGGAAACTCATGATGAGAACAAAATAAATGTTAATCATGATTTCATAGACTCCAACATTGGATCAAAGACCCACCATGTTCCAAAGATTGATATGAGGAAGTTTGATGGCAAGGATCCCTTAACATGGATACTACAGATGGAGCAACATTTCAATCTCCATAATCTGCAAAAGATTCAAATAGTATGCGTTGAAACTTTATGTTTGGAACCAAAGAATTTTGTATGGTATCCATGGCTTTTCTCTCATAAACAAATTGTCACTTGGGAAGTTTTACAGACAAAATGATAGCACATTATGAGGATACAAAAACAACACTTGTTTTAGCCAATCGATACATCTAAAAAAAATATGGTTCAATGATGGAGCACATTGAGGACTTCCAAAAATTGAATATAAGGGTAAAAGATATTCCAGAGGAGCATAGGATTGATGCATTCATAGGGACTGTAAAGGATAACATTCAACATGAGGTTCGCCTCTGGGAACCTAATTGATTGGAGAAGGCATTCAGGTTGGCAAGAAAAATGGAAAGAAAAATTATGGCAACAAGGAAGCCTAGCACTCACAATTATAAAGATGGAAGTGTTGTTTTCCCTAACCTTCCACAACCTACAAGGTTGAAACCACAACAATTGGAAGAAAAAAGAGCAAAAGGGCTTTGTTACAGTTGTGATATCAAATACACTAAAGCTCATAAGTGTGCTGAGAAGAAATTATTTTACATAGATTATGAATAGGAGGAAGAAAAGGTACAAGAAATGTCAAAATAAGAGGATATACACAAGGAACAAACCATTGAGAAAGAAGAGATGAATCTAACCATATCTTGTAATGCATTGGCTGGAATTACTACTCCTCAAACTCTCAAGATATATGGACATATCAAGAAGAAAAAGGTAATATTTTTTATTGATTCGGGAAGTACCGATAATTTTATTCATTGTAAGATAGCCAAGGAATTGAATTGCTTCCTATATCTAACACCAGAGTGTCAAGTGATGGTTGCAAGTGGAGGAACCATAAATTTCTCTGGAAGGTACCATAATATCAAGCTATTCATGGGAGAATATGTATTGAATATCCCAATGCTTTCCATTCCAATGGGTGATGTTGATGTTGTACTAGGAGTGAAATGGCTAGAATCCTTGGTTATAATAGCTTTTAATTTTCAAGAACTTTTCATGAAATTTTCTTTAGAAGGAAAGGAAGTTGAATTAAGGGGTATCACAGGGAAACAAATAAATATAATCAGCTCTAACGGAATGACAATGCTTCTAAAGAAAGAACAATGAGGCATAATTGCATAATTATGTTCACTAGAGTTTCCCACATCGAAATCATCTATTTCTCCATATCTCCAAAAAGTCTTGGACAATCCTTCCAAGGTATTTGAGACTCGCAAAGGCCTCCCACCTATTGGTGATCATGATCATGCTATTCATTTGATTGCAGGAAGTGTTCCTCCAAACATCAGGCCTTACAAATATCCCTATGCCCAAAAGAGTGAAATTGAACGTATAGCTGAAAAAATGCTAGAGGCTAGTATAATTCAACCTATTCAAAGTTCTTTCTCTGCTCCATTAGTATCGATTCACAAGAAGGATGGATCATGGAGCATGTGTCCAGATTATAAGGAGCTCAACAAGCTCACTATTAAAGATAAATTTTCCATTCCTATCATTAATGAACTATTGGATGAATTGCATGGATCAATTTACTTCACCAAGTTGGATCTTCGTTTAGGATATCATCAAATCAGAATGAAGAGTAAAGACTTTTTGAAAACAACATTTAGAACACATGAGGGTCATTATGATTTTTTGGTCATGCCTTTCAGCCTTACTAATGCACCTTCTACATTTCAAGGTTTGATGAATTCCATTTTCAAACCCTTCCTTAGAAAATTTGTGTTGGTATTTTTTGATGATATACTAATCTACAAAAACTCTTGGAAGGATCATGTTCAACATGTTGACACGGTGCTCAAACTATTGGAGGAGAAACAATTATATGCAAAAAATTCCAAATGTTTCTTTGGATTACAAGAGGTGGAATATCTGGGTCATATTATATCTCATGAAGGTGTTAAGGTAGACACTAGAAAAATTAAAATCATTAAGGAATGGAAAATCCCCACATCCATAAAGCATATGTGAGGATTTCTTGGGTTGACAAGGTATTATCACAAGTTTGTAAAGAATTATGGGAGAATAGTAGCACCTCTAACAACATTATTGAAGAAAGATTCATTTTCATGGACTCCAAAAGCTATGAAGGCCTTTGAACATCTTAAAGAGGAAATGTGGCAAGCATTGGGCATCACAAAAACCTTTATTGGGAAATGTGATGCCTCAAGAAATGGAATTAGTGTTGTTTTAATGCAAGAAGAAAGACCCATTACTTTTGAAAGTCATCCAATCAAAGGAAAGTATTTACACAAACCTATTTATGAGAAGGAAATTTTGCCAATGCTACAAGCACTTAAGAAATGGCAGCCCTACCTAATGGGAAGACACTTCTAGGTAAAAATGGATCAAGATAGTCTTAAATACCTTTTAAAAAAAAGATTATCTTCAAAAGAGCAGCAAAAATGGGTCACAAAGATGTTGGGTTATGACTTTGAAATCATCTACAAAAAAGGGAAGAAAATTTTTGGGGGAGATGCACTCTCAAGGAAGGACGAGAATGTAGAAGCATTTCTTTGCGCCATTTCTATTATCCAACTAGATTGGATAAACAAAGGAAGGGATGAATGGAATAATAACGAAGAAGTGTGAGCACTAATTCAAAAGTCACAACAATATCCCAGTACATCTGATACATTTAGCTGGAAAAATGATTCGTTATGGTACAAAGATTGGTTATACCTATGTAAGAATTCCTAACTCAAACAAGAGATTCTTATGGAATTGCACACCTCTCCCTTAGGATGGAACTCAGGATTTCTCAAAACTTACCACAGGGTTATGAAGGATATTTTTTGGGATGGCCTTAAATCAGATATTCAAAAGTGTGTGGCAGAATATTTGGTTGGCCAACAAAATAAAGCTAAAAAAATTAAGACTCTGGGTCTATTACAACCTTTGTCCATTCCAATCCAATTTTGGGAAGAGTTTTCAATGGATTTTATCACAGGTTTACCGAAGTCCAAAGGAAAAAGTGTTATCATGGTGGTAGTTGACAAACTTACCAAGTATGCACACTTTTGTGCATTATCTCGTCCATTTAAAGTGAGTACAATTTCTATTACATTTATGGAAACCATTCAAAAGCTAAATGGAAACCCAAAGATTATTGTAAGTGGCAAAGATCCCATTTTCACTAGAAGTTTTTGGACATAATTATTTTCTGGTCTTGGTACTCAGTTAGCTCATAACTCATCTTATCATCCTCAATCTGATCAGTAAACCGAGATAGTAAACAATGTTTGGAAGGATATCTTTGTTTCTTTGTATCTAATAAACATACGCAATGGGTCAAATGGTTGCCTCTTGCTGAATGTTGGCATAGCATTTCCTTCCACACTGCAGCAAACATGACCCCATTTATGGCACTTTCTGGATCTCATCCACCATCCATCACATCATATCTAAGAGAAAATTCTAAGGTTCAAGTAGTGGAAGATCACATCGAGCATCAACAACAAGTTCTCCAACTCTTAAAGGATAACCTCACTTTGGCACATAATAGAATGAAACAATAGGCATATCAACATCACAGAGAAAGAAGTTTTGATGTAGGTGATTGGGTATTCCTATGGCTACAACCATATAAACAAATGTCCCTCAAGCAAGCTAAGAAGAATAATAAATTATCACCAAAATATTATGGTCCATACAAAGTGTTGCAAAAGATAGGTACTATGGCATACAAATTGGAGCTTCTTGTAGCTTCTCGAGTGCACCCAGTTTTCCATGTTTCATGCTTAAAGAAGGTTATAGGTGACAAGCTCCTAGTTCAAACAATATTTCCAAAACTTGATGATGAAGGAAAAGTCATATTGGAACCTGAAGCAGTCATAGAAACAAGAACTCGAAAACTACGAAATCGATCAATTTCAGAGCATCTCATCAAGTGGAAGAACATACCCGCTAAAGACTCCACATGGGAGGATGAGACTTTTATATAGAAGCATCCAGAACTACTCAAGTGTTGAGGAAAACACTCTTTTGAAGGAGAGGGGCATGTTAGGTCCCTATATTACTAATGATCCCCCCATTACTATTGTCATTGTATCCCTCATTGTTACTTTTGTGCCCCTATTATCTCGATACTGTTATTATTGTGCCCCATAGAAGCCCACTATTGTTATTTTTGTGCCCTTATATTATTATTTTTATCTTGACTTTGATTATATTGTGACTATAGAAAGGAGGTTTTTTCATTTGTATCATCGAAGAATTGTTCATTTGTCTAATGTAAAGGATATTTCCCCCTCATGGAGGCTGATTTATAAGGTGTTGATCTATATGCTTGGTCAATTTAGAGTGTCCTGAATTGCTATATTAATTGTCAATTCGGGAGTCGTAAATTGTTGAAGTGTGGTGCACTATATGTGCAATATAACCTATTTCTTACTTTTTTTCGTTTTTGATTTTTAGTTTGTTTTTGGATTTATCTTCGTTCGTTCCCTAATGTAAGATGGCAATTCTAAAAGACAAGTATGAATAAAATTGTTCAAGGCAATGATGTCCTTTACAATGATTTCCAAAACTTCAAACTTGGAAAAAGGTTTTAAAACATGCAATGATGAAATTAATTCATAAAAGACAGTGAAAATGTGCCACTATTCTAATTAAACAAATAGTGAACTATTTATCATGAAACCCAGTATCCTTGCTGCTGTATAAATATAAAAGAAATTGAACTCAAAGAAATCCAAAAATTGCAAGCAAAGTAAACTAAAATCAAATTACGTCAACTCATATTCTGACCCCTCACCATTCATCTCGCTCTGGCTTTCGGAGGTAATCATAAACAACTTGAGTAATCCGATATCTAATTTGCAGAAAATAAAACTAGTATCAAACTACACACCTCATACTTCAATCCCTCACCATTAGTCTCGCTATGGCTTTCAGAGGTAACTGAAAATGACATGATAAATTCAATAACTAACTTGCAAAAAAGTAAACTAATATC
The DNA here is from genome assembly GCA_031772625.1 of Pinus tabuliformis. Classification (NCBI taxonomy): domain Eukaryota; kingdom Viridiplantae; phylum Streptophyta; class Pinopsida; order Pinales; family Pinaceae; genus Pinus; species Pinus tabuliformis. The sequence continues at coordinate 327,969,317 of CM062804.1, read as the reverse complement.
AAACTACACACTCATACTTCAATCCCTCACCATTAGTCTCGCTATGGCTTTCGGAGGTAACTGAAAATGACATAAGCAATTCAATAACTAACTTGCAGAAAAGTAAACGAGAAAAACTGAAATAAATAAGACAGTGCTGGAACTAAGAACTAAGAAAAATAAATCAGCAGAAGGAAAAGAATAATTCCATGTCATTAGTCATTAAAAGAACTATGTACAAATGCCCGGGCTACCTACTGTAATATGAAACAAAGACATTGATCAGTTAACAACATTATAAAGCATAAAAACTATGGACAACAATCAACTTGAATACCATAAGCAGTGCAATATATACAAGTAAATGATTATGGCATAAGGAATGTAAAGAAATAACTATAGCAATAAACAAAACCTTGGTGTGTACAGGGGCCCTCTGCACAACCTCGGGCAATCATCTATCAACCATGAATTGAGCTTATAAACAGAGTCTTCTCATGTATTAAAATGCAGTCATAACACAGAAATAAAGTCATGGCACAGTGGGCTCGTTAAAAGTCAAAATTACATTTCAAAAGCTAGCTACTATGCATATGAGAACGCTTTATTTATAGCAGAGGATAACTTAACTACTTTCTTAAAATATGCGCTGATAAAAGACACATGAACAACCGCGTCCAAGAATCTAGCATTATGGCAGCGTGAAGATTAAATTTATGGAGGGTGGTTGTTGGATTTGGCTTATGGAGCAATCCACAGGTGTTGATATGTCTCCTGAGATTTAGGAATGTCCATGCAAGTCTTCACATGGTGAAAAACATAGTTTTTTCACCGTAGGACTCTTAGGTTGACCACCTCTTGAATATCTTTGACCATGGCCTTCTTTGGAGAATTCGACTGAGCCAATAGGACTCGGTCCATGTCCACGTCATTTCAAACTTGCCCATGTGGCTGGATTTTCCTGAAGACACCTGTAACATATAATTTAACAAAAAGGTTGTGGAAAGTTGAACTGGCTGCGGAAAGTGACAAGATTTCGTAGCTGAATGAGCAAAAATCTAATTCAAACAGTAGACACAAAACATAGTTAGGAAACCACTTTATATGCTTTTTCTAAACTAGTATGCAGTGATTTGATAACTTAGGAGGTCCAAGTAAATGGAAAAAGGATAGAAAGGTGTATAGGGAAGATGCAAGTTTGGGGCTCAACATACCCCCACTATGAAGGTGTTGCATGTCCTCATGCAACCAAAATTTTGATCATCCTCCCTTTAGTCCATGTGCTCTGAAGCTTTTGCCAGTACATCTAGTCCTATCCTCCTCTTCCTTGGTAATACTACCATTCTGGGCTTCCTCATCAAACATCTGAATTTGAGACTGAGCAATTCCCTACTCAACTTCCTGCACTTTTTCTTTAATTTCCTGTTCTTTTTCTGCCACAGTCCCAGATGTAACATAGTGTTGTCATGAATGATCTTGTCCAATCTACTTTGCTCTTTTAATGCTTCATTTTCTTGTTTAGTATGTCTGTTTAAGACCTCCAATTCAAACACTTCTTGTTTCAATGATTGGACTTATGCTTCTTGTGCTGTGTGAGGCAGAGTGGATGACGTGCTCAAGCCTGCAGCTGTCTTCTCTAAGGATTCTATATAATCATACACCTCTTGCTGATTTGGGTCTATTTCGGGTGTTTTCCTTGGGCTGACCCTAAAGTCCTGTTGAGGAGGACTGATTTCTAACTCTGGCCGAGAAGGACTCATATCAACATCTAGAGGACTGGTTTCAATATTTGGCTGAAGATGAGGTGGGCTACAGCCAGCTGGAGGTTTCTTCGGTGTTTCCCCACCCAAGTCAATAAAGTGGGGTCCTTTTATTTGTGCTTTCCTCCACTTTCCTCTAATCCTGTTGCTTCTTCTTAAATGTTGTGGGCTAGTACTCTCTTCTTCCATACTCTATTTTCCTTTTTCTTTCTTCTTGGTTGTACCTGCTTGTTTTCGAAGATGCACTAGTCTTTAAGACAATACTTGATGGTATTCTTCTAAATAAGGTTCTGGTTATTGGTAGACATCCTCTATTCTTCTTTTCCCTTTCAATTTTCTTTGTTTTCTATCTTTGGTTCTTTCCTCCCTCTCTTTTTGATCAACTTCTTTGGTTTTACTAATAGGAGGGTCTTGAATTCTTGCACTTGTCTCCTTCCTCCTACTCCTTCTTGATTTACTGCTCTTAGGCACCTCGGGTGGCTCTTGAAAGTAGTTTCTCACTAAAAATCGTTCCCAAGTATCCCTATTTTTCTTCAATTGGTCTTCAATTAGAATTTTCACAAGCCCGTGATGATACAAATGGGGTTCTATGTCTTCTATGTTCTTTTGGACTGTTGTGCACATCTTTTTCAAGCTCAGCAATAAAAACTAAGGAAGATTGATGGTTTGGTTTTCTAAAAAGTTCATCAATAACCGAGTATGATACATATACATTGCCCCAAAACCGCCTTCACAAGTAATGAACTTTTGAATGATTAACAGTAAGCTGGCCCACTCCTCTTTTAAAGCATGAACAAGAATTCCTCTTATGAATATAGTTACATCCATACCTGGATTGCGTAATATGACACTCCAAGCCTGCTCATCCAAGCTCTTGTTCTTGAACCAGGGTTCACCTTCCTGGGGCAGTTTTGTAGCAGCTGTTATGGATGCCTCAGTGACTGTAAAGTTAAAGTCCCCAATTTCCACCACCTGGCTGTTAAAAGACCTTGCAAAAGCTTTTGTAATCTCCTTATTGTGGCCCTTAAATTTTTGAATGAAACATAGCCATTTTTCCTTCTTCAATAAGTCTTTCACTTGAGGGTATCCTTCCAAAAACTTGGGCCCTTTCGATTCTGCCCTCAATAACCGACCCATCCTTTCTTCTATTTGAAATTCATCTGTGTGTGAGGGGTTTAGAATGGGTAAGACGGCTAGGTTACGAGGTTTATGGAGAAGAAAACAGTGGCTGAAAATGGAAACTGGAGAACAGGTAGCGGGAGTGTTCAGGGACTGTAAGCGGAAAACATAGGATAGGCAGCCGAGGTGAGTTCATGAAATGAAGTAGAGACATATATGAACGAGGTGGTAATGTAGCCATGGCTTCAATAAAATGGCAGGGGAGTGAAGTGAACCCGACAGAATTTTTAAACTAAACGACTGTGAAGGAGATGTTAACACATTTATGAAATGGCTGTGGAAATTATGCGGTGGAGAGGAGCCGTAATTAAATCGGTCACGTCCCATGATTACAGGTGGAGTGTGAAAGTGCAGTCAAATACGAGTTAAACCCGAGAATTAATCATGAGACCGTTTGGAAAATAAATGCATGGTTCGTGGAGGAATGTCGTGGAATGGTTATGGAACTATCACGACAATCATTGCATATAGTGGAGCTTATGGTTTAATAACTATGCAAAAATGTGTTTTGATTGCTATTTGAAATAAACTTTTACTCGTACCTTGGATTTTTGCCATTTGTTTGTCCATGATCGACTGCTCCTTGTTGATGCCTTTAGGTGCTCCATGTCTTCATAATATATCCTCGGTCATACCTGCATTTTGATTTTATGATTATGGAACTAACATCTTGTCTGTCAATTTGAAAAATAGAGTGGTGGTTGTGGAAACTGCTTATGACTGCAGAAACTTATTCCAGCTAGGGAAACTGACACAGCAACCACTTGACTGAATAAACATGAATAGATGATAACTAACTGAAAGAAAATGGTCATGAAAGAGACTTTTATTGATGAAATGAAATGAAATGGATGAAATGGAGTGGGATGAAATGGAGTGGAATGAAAATGAAGTGTAGTGAAGTGAGAATGGGAAAGAAAGAGATTTTTTTTGGAAAATATAGGGTGTCAGGTGTTCCTGATTTTCACTCTATATTTTCTGTATAAGACTACCAATCAGTGATTGGTTTTCAGGCTTATAAAAGTTTTTTATTTATTTATTATTATTATTAACAGAAAGGAACAAAGGCTAGGCTGGTGGAGAAGAAAGATTCTTCTTCACTAGCCTTATTGCAGAATTCTCTTGAAACATTTTGAAAAATTCCTCTTTTGAGAGTGGCTTATGATAGATCTTTAATCTGTGGCCATTCACAATAAGAGGAGTTTGAAATTCATCAATGGTCTTGTTTCTTACCGCTCCATTGCTAAAGACTTTGTCAATCTCATATGGCCCAAGCCAATGAGTCTGAAATTTACCTTTGAAGTCTTTAAACTTGGAATCAAATAGTAATGCCCAATCTCCATCTCGAAACTTTTTCTCTTTGATGTATTTGTCATGCCACTTAGCTCTTTGATACAGAACTAGATCAGTTCTTAGGATTTCTTCTTGTCTGATCTCATCCAACTCATTCAACTACTCCATTCTGTGTTTTTGGGCTTCTGATAGATCCATCCCCAACTGAACTACCATCTTGAAAGTTTTGACTTGAAACTCAATGGGGAGCAGGACTTCTTTCCCATAAAGAAGTTCATAGGGAGAATGTCCTGTTGTATTCCTCCATGTAGTTCTGTAGGCCCATAAGGCTTCAGGAAGCCTTTCTGCCCAATTGCTTTTGTATAGATGAACAGTTTTGGTGATGATGCCTTCAATAACTTTATTTGTAGACTCCACTTGGCCATTTGCTTGCGGATGGTAAGGAGTAGATTTTTTGTGCTTGATTTTGTATTCTTCCATCAGCTTCTCCACCAGGTTAAATGTGAATTTACTTCCCTGATCTGTCACAATTTCTCTTGGGATACCAAATTGAGTAAAAATATCCTCATAAAGAAAACTAACAACTAAATTTTTAGTAGCAGAAAATAATGCTTTGGCTTCTACCCATTTAGTGACATAATTAGTACATACCAATATATACTTCTTTTGTTTAGATGGCGGATTAATAGGTCCAATGAAATCTAAAGCCCATTTTTCAAAGGGTTCGATCAGTACCTGTGGTTATAATGGCATTTCATTTGAAAGAGTCGGTTTCCCTACTCTTTGGCAACTGTCACACCTTTTGACATATTCTTTTGTATCTTTGAAAAGGGAAGGCCAATGATATCCTAAGGAAAGGATTTTATAAGCCGTCCTTTTGTCAGCAAAGTGTTCGCCGCATGGTTCATCATGACATGCCTTGAGGATGTCAGGCATTTCATCTTCCCTAACGCATCTTCTGATCACAAGATCTGGCCCTGTTTTAAACAATTCATTAGAAACCCATGAACAGGGAAAATTTTAAGAACCCCCTCAAATTTACATGTATAATAAATGGGCGAATCTCCATGGTATATAGGAAAAATGGAAGGTGATTTTATCAATAATATGATATGTATATATAATTTTTTGGCGAATCTCTCACAAGGAATGGCGAATATTTTACTCAATTATAAAATCTTCTATTTATTGAATACACAAATGAAATCATTGCATTTCTTTAAAATATCTTTTGAAATCAAAATTACCGAAATTACATATCGATAACCTAGTGGGTGTAGGATAAAATTCACCCGTGCCATTCACAAAAAGCATGAGAAAAAAACCTAATACTATATATAAAACCAAGAAAAATTCAAATTCATCACTTCTAGGGACCTTGTAACCACCCTACCAATACACAAGTATGTTCTTGTTTGCAATTAGAAAAATTACCCAAATTACAATCTGTTTACTCCAGCATATGTTGGAAAGTTATAGAAGGATGACTAGCGCAATCAATCCATTCCTTTTAGCCCTGGATTTGTTTCAGTTTAAAACAGAAGTATACAAATATACTTGTCCAATGTTTATGCTTTAACCATTCACCTTAAGATGTTTTTACAATATAATTTCCTAAGTCTATGTAATATCTTCATTATCATAAAAATCAACCTATATCCATCTTAACTCCACATCTACCACTCTTAGGGGGATGAAATCTATTTATTCCTCTGAGCACTCGATAGACCCAGAATTAAGATGGATCTAAGATGATGGAATTTCCCCTTTAAATAGTTTATGCTCACATGAATACCATGGTATTACCATGGGTCAATACCATGGGTTATCATAAACCTGGAGCTTAAAAATTACTATTAGTAATTTATAAAAATTAATAAAATTAATAGTTGATTTTTATTTTATTTTTTATTTTAACCAAGCTAAAATGTTTAACATACATTAAATTACAACATCCATTTTTACTCTTGATCGGATCAAATATCTTTTCACTCTATGCTAGTTTGCATATCACGATACTTGATACCTCTCGGGGGTTAGTAGATCCAGAGTAAAGATGGATCTATGCTGGTTTAATTCCCCCATTTAAATAGGCTACATTCCAGGTGAATACCATGGGTCAATACCATGTGCCATTTTGGTGAATACCATGTGCCATTTTTATTTTTATTAATACTAATATTAGGGTTAATAATGTTTTTTTGCATGGTATTAATAACAATCTAGTCCATGGTATTTGTCCCATAGTATTTTGCCCATAGGTTTCACCTAAATATAACGCATTTTTTGAGTGTTCGTAAATATCAGGTGACTTATGGAGTAAATATAAAAAAATGATTTATTTGTTTACCATACCTCTCATTTATTTATATTTTTATTAATTTACCATACCTCTTTTACAAATATGGTATTTGGCCTATAGGATTCACTTAAATAAAACCTCTTTCTTGAGCCTTCATAAATAGAACGAGGGTTATGGACTAAATATAAAAATAGGTTTTATTTATTTACCATGCGTCTAGTTTATTTATATTTTTATTTATTTACCATACCTTTTGCGTAAGTATAAAAAGACATTTTATTTATTTACCATACCTCCACTTTACTTATATTTTTATTTGTTTACACCCTTGCATGTATATAAGGTGACTTATGGAGTAAATATAAAAAATGTTTTATTTATTTACCATACCTCTCATTTATTTATATTTTTATTAATTTACCATACCTCTTTTATAAATATGGTATTTGGGCCTTTGGCCCATAGGATTCACTTAAATAAAATCTATTCTTGAAAATGGGCGAATGGATTCACTTAAATAAAACCTATTCTTGAAAATGGGCGAATGGAAGGTTGTAACTCCTAATTTCAAGGGCTCAATTTACCATTTTTACCCTCTCCCTTAAAATAAGGTGGGCTATTTGAGGTGATTTGTAAAAATGTACTATGATACAAAATATTCACCCACTAAAAATTTAAAACCCCTTAATTTCGCCAAAGGGTGAACATTCGCCCCTAAAATTTTCTATGCCCATGAATATTTTGAACTCTCTTGAATAATCTTTCTTCTTTCACTAGGAAATAAATGTGGAGGTAGTTTCCCTGTAACCAAATAGTTAGCAATATCTGCATACCAAGGAGTCTTAGTAGTTACTGCAAATAAATATTCATCTAGAAACTTATCCCCTACAGGAAAATCTTCTTTAGTATTTTGGATCCTAGACAAGAAATCAGCTACTGTATTTTGTTTCCCTAGTCTATCCAACATAGTAATATTGAATTCCTGTAAAAGTAAGAGCCATCTTGTAACTCTGCCATTAGTAACAGGTTTTTTCATTAGATATCTAATCACAGAATGATCAGTATGGAAAAAAGTTTCATAGCCTGTTATATAATGTCTAAACTTATTGATTGCATGAACAACAGCTAAGAACTCTTTTTCAGTCACAGTATAGTTCAACTTGGTGGGAATTAAATTTTTACTGGTATAGTAAATGGCATAAGGAACTAAATCCTTTTGACCCAACATAGCTGCTAGAGCTATATCTGAAGCATCTGTAGAAATATGGAAAGGTAGTTTCCAATTTGGCCCTCTAAAGATGGGTGCTTCAGATATTCTTGTTTTCAAAGTTTCAAATGCTGATTGACAATCAGGATCCCATTTGAATTCACAACCTTTTGTAAGCAATTTGAAGAGTGGAGATGCTATTTTGGTGAATTTCTCTATAAATCTTCTATAGTACCCAGTAAATCTCAGAAAACTTCTAACATCTTTTTGACAATTTGGTATAGGCAACTTGGAAATGACTTCAAATTTTGATCTATCAACTTCAATCTCATCCCCTGAAATGTGATGTCCCAAAACGATACCTTCATTAAACATCATAAAGCATTTTTCATGACTCAATGAAAGGTTTGTTTCTTTACATATTATAAGGACTTTTTCCAAATTCTCTAATGCCTCTTCAAATGAATTACCATAAACTGTAAAATCATCCATATAAACCTCTACACAATCATGGATTAGATCATAAAAGATTCCTAGTACTGCTCTTTGGAATGTTGTGGGTGCATTACGTAATCCAAAAGGAAGCACTCGGTAATCAAAAGTTCCCCATGGACAGGTAAATGTGGTCTTATCTTGACCTTCAGGTGCTACCTAAATTTGATTATAGCCACTAAAACCATCCAAAAATGAAAAGTACTTTTTGCCTGCTAGTGTATCTAATACCTTATCGATAAAGGGCAAAGGAAAGTGATCCTTCAAAGTTGCTTTATTCAATTCTCTGTAATTAATGCATACTCTCCATTTACCATTCTTTTTAGGTACTATAACCAAAGGAGAAACCCATCAGCTATCTGAAATTGGATAAATGAAGTTTACATTGAGTAGTTTTTGGAGCTCTTCTTTCACTATCTCCCTAAGGTTTGGATTCATCCTTCTCTGAGGTTGTCTGATTGGTCTACTGTTTTCCTCGATGTAGATGTGATGAATGCAAGTCTTAGGGTCAATACCTTTCATATCAGTATACTCCCATGCAAATGCAGTAGAATGTTTTTGCAAGATTTTGGTTAGCTCTTACTGTTGTGATTTTTCCAAATTTTTATTGATATTCAATGTTTTACTTGGAAAAATCTCAATGGCGGAACTACCAAACTCTTCCATAGAGTAAAGAGACATTTGTCTAGATGATAGATACTCAATGTCAGAATCTAACTGAAATTGTGTGTGATCATATTCTAAAGATGTTTCAAAATTTTCTAATGTATTCAGAATTTGACTATCTTCACTGATTTCAGAAATGGTAAAGACAGGTTGTATAGTGTCCTCATCATCGACCCATTCATTATCTCCTACTTCTGTAATTGCTTTTACTGGAGGACAAAAATTGAATTTCTTTGTCGAATTACCATCAGAAATGTACATATCCCCAGATCTACAACTAATGAAAGCATTAGCTGTGGCTAGCCAAGGTCTTCCTAAGATGAGTGGGTGCTCTCCTAAATTAATCTTGGGAGTCAAAATCATGAAATCTACTGGATATTCCCAAGAATCTAAGGAGACCGAAATGTCTTCTAATACACCATCTATTTTAATAATTGATCGATCTACAAGTTGCAATAGAGTAGGTATAAAAAGAAGATTAGGAAGTTTTAGCTGTTCCATAGTCTATCTACTCATAATGTTGATAGCAACCCCTAATTCAATCTAAGTATTTGGAATTTCTACCCCGTTTATATGTGTTTTGACAATTGTACTACCGAGATCTACATACTTCTGCATGGTAATTTTTCCCATCATGATATCTGCAATTTTTCCTACCAGGTGGATTCTTATTATATCTCTTGGTTTCCTTCCTAGTCTTTTGAGACTCAACTCCTTTATTGTTTTTGCTAGAATAGGAATCTCTCTAATGGCTTGTAACAAGGGAATCTTGATACATACATTCTTTAATTCATCTAGGAAATCAAAGTGAGGCAACAAGATTTGTTTTTCCACTCCTTTGTCAATTTGTAATCTTTCAGGGAAAGGAGGTGTGGATGAAGATGCAAGTTGCTCAACTATAGGAGTTGTGGGGGTTAACTCTTTTTCTTTTTCTTTTTGGGTGTTTGGGTTTTGAAGAGATGCTTCAGAACCTCTATTGGCTTCAAGAGACTCTTCCTCATAAATACTTTGCTTTTGAGCATCTATAGAAGGCTTTTCTAAAACTCTACCAGACCTGAGTTGTACATCATTGAGAGGAACAATCATATAGGTAGGAAATTGTTGTCCTTCCACCATATAAGCATTTTGAGGATTTTTATTATTGGGATTTGGCAATGGTTGGGATGGTAGTTGATTTGTCTTTTGTTGGAATGGAAGCAAGAGTTGAGAATTTGGATTTTGTTGAGAAGTTGTTGTTGTTGTGGAAATGGCAATGAAATTTGTGGGTTCCGATTTGGAAGTTGTCGGGCTTGTTGATTTTGAAAAGATGGAGGATATTGATAAAATTGAGCAAATCTCCCATAAGGATTTTACATACCTTGTACCCATGATTGAAATGGACTTTGAGGTTGGGACCAAGGTTGTTGCCAAGGATTCCAATTTGGTGGGGGTTGAAAGATCATGGGGTTGTTAAACCCTTGATTTTGTTGCCCCTGCCAAGGTCTCCTTGAAACAAAGCAGAGAGACTCAATTGAATTTGGATCTTCTTGAAAGACAGCTTTGAGCACAGGAATTGAAGGACAATCCTTGGTCTCATGGTTTTCTGAGCAAATCATACATGTTTCTACAACCTTTTCATCCAAGGGGCATTCCCTTAGAGCAAGTTTCTTCTTACATTTTGGGCAAAAGATAGCCAAAGCTTCAGCTTCTGCTTTTTACTTGTTTTGTATTTTAAGGGTGTCTAGTTGCTCACTAAGGCTCCCTAAAATATCAGTTTTGAACTCATCAAGCATATTTCCAATCTCAACCCTACTTACTGATCCATTTGTAGATTTGTTTACTCTAATGAGAGAAGGATCTCTAGGCCCTTTTCTAGTTTTAGATTTTCCCCTTGAGAGATGGACACATAGTTCTGCTATATCATGAACTGGAAGTTGAGAAATATCTCCTTTTCCCATCGTGTTTAAAATATCTATCCATTCATCTCTAATGGATTTTAATAGAAGGGATTTCAAGGTCTCCTCATCTAAGTTACTCATTTTTGCTCTTTTCAGGTTGTATTGAAATCTTTCAAGTAAATCCTTCAAGTTTTCATCTTCTTTTTGCACCATTTTGAATAGCTCATCCTTATGGTTGGTGGGCATGCAATAGTCCAGGTATCTATCCAAAAATGTTTGTTTCATATCATTCCAAGTCCTAATAGATTGAGTGACTAATCCCATGAACCATTTCAAAGAAGCTCCCTTCAATGTTGAAGGAAACAATTAGATTTTTTGAGAGTCTTCCATATAATCATAAATTTTGGCACACGACTTCAAACTCAAATAGAAATGTTTTAGGATCCTCACTTCGCAACCCATAAAAGTTTGGGAGGACAGATGGTGAGATGTTTTTCATTGTTGTACGCGATTCCTCATCAACTATAGGAAATCCAAATGAGTTATCTCCATCCCTATTTCCCCCATTGTTACCTCTACCTCCTCCATTGTTTCTTCCTCCTCTACCTCTACCTCTACCTCCTCCTCCAAACCTGTTTACTACTTCCTCTATCATGATAGTTTCCTCAGAGATTTAAGAGTCCTCTGGTTCTTCTACTAATGGTGAATGGGGAGGAATTTCTCCCTCTTCTTCTTCAGGTGATTCTATGTCCTTGATTACAATTTGTTCTCCTATAGAAGTAAAGAGGGATTCTTTTCCTAAGTCAGATTCAGTGGATAGTGTGGGAGAGTCTCCTAATTCAGCTGCTACCCCTTGAATTCCAAGAATCCTAAGGCTAGGAGTGTGAGTTGGAGATGATGGAGGTGTATCTTGTCTATGCCTTGAAGTAGATGGAGTTGTAAAAATTGAACTATTGGCCCTAGCTATAAACCTTCCCCTAGAATCTCTTGCTCTATGCATGTCATTTTTTATTTTTCTTCAAGTCGGGCTAATAATTCTCTTTCTGATCTTCCAGATCACTCTAGGTGAAAGAAGAGAGCATACTCAAGAAATTATTGAACCAATAACTCTCTTTTATGATCCTCCAGATCACACTAGGTGCAAGAGGAGAGCATACTTTGAGAAGTTATCAATTTTTACCTTCCTTGAAATTTTCTTGTTTTTTTTTTTTTAGAAATTGGCTACCTAGTTTCACTTCCCCGGCAACGACACCAAAATGTTTGGTCAATTTAGAGTGTCCTAAATTGCTATATTAATTGTCAATCAGGGAGTCGTAAACTGTTGAAGTGCGGTGCACTATATGTGCAAGATAACCTATTTCTTACTTTTTGTCGTTTTTGATTTTTAGTTTGTTTTTGGATTTATCTTCGTTGGTTCCCTAATGTAAGATGGCAATTCTAAAAGACAAGTATGGATAAAAGTGTTCAAGGCAATGATGTCCTTTAAAATGATTTCCAAAACTTCAAACTTGCAAAAAGGTTTTAAAACATGCAATGATGAAATTAATTCCTAAAAGACAGTGAAAATGTGCCACTATTCTAATTAATCAAATAATGAACTATTGATTGACATGAAACCCAGTATCCTTGCTGCTGTATAAATATAAAAGAAACTGAACTCAAAGAAATCCAAAAATTGCAAGCAAAGTAAACTAAAATCAAATTACATCAACTCACATTCTGACCCCTCACTATTCATCTCGCTCTGGCTTTCGGAGGTAATCATAAACAACTTGAGTAATCCGATATCTAATTTGCAGAAAATAAAACTAGTATCAAACTACACACTCATACTTCAATCCCTCACCATTAGTCTCGCTATGGCTTTCGGAGGTAACTGAAAATGACATGAGAAATTCAATAACTAACTTGTAGAAAAGTAAAATAATATCAAACTACACACTCATACTTCAATCCCTCACCATTAGTCTCGCTATGGCTTTCGGAGGTAACTGAAAATGACATAAGCAATTCAATAACTAACTTGCAGAAAAGTAAACGAGAAAAACTGAAATAAATAAAACAGTGCTGGAACTAAGAACTAAGAAAAATAAACCAGCAGAAGGACAAGAATAATTCCATGTCATTAGTCATTAAAAAACTATGTGCAACTGCTCGGGCTGCCTACTGTAATCTGAAACAAAGACACTGATCAGTTAACAACATTATAAAGCATAAAAACTATGGACAACAATCAACATGAATACCATAAGCAATGCAATATATACAAGTAAATGATTATGGCATAAGGAATGTAAAGAAATAAAGCAGAAAACTATACAGCAATAAACAAAACCTTGGTGTGTACAGGGGCCCTCTGCACAACCTCGGGCAATCAGCTATCAACCACGAATTGAGCTTATAAACAAAGTCTTCTCATGTATTAAAATGCTGTCATAACACAGAAATAAAGTCACGGCACAGTGGGCTCGTTAACAGTCAAAATTACGTTTCAAAAGCTAGCTACTATGCATATGAGAACACTTTATTTATAACAGAGGATAACATAATTAATTTCCTAAAATCTGCATTGATAAAGGACACGTGAACAACCACGTCCAGGAATGTAGCATTATGGCAGCCGTGAAGATTAAATCTATGGAGGGTGGTTGTTGGATTCTGGTTATGGAGCAGTCCACAGGTGTTGATATGTCTCCTGAGATTTAGGAACGGCCACACAAGTCTTCACATGGTGAAAAATAGAATTTTGTCACCGTAGGACTCTTAGGTTGACCACCGCTTGACTATCTTTGACCACGACCCTTTTTGGTGAATTCGACTAAGCCAATAGGACTCGGTCCATGTCCACGTCGTTTGCAACTTGCCCATGTGGTTGGATTTGCCTGAAGACACCTGTAACATAGGCTTTAACAAAAAGGCTGTGGAAAGTGACAAGATTCCGCAGCTGAATGAGCAAAAATCTAATTCAAACAATAGGCACAAAACATAATTAGGAAACCACTTTATATGCTCTTTTTAAACTAATATGCAATGATTTGACAGCTTAGGAGGTCCAGCTAAATGGAAAAAGGATAGAAAGGTGTATAGGGAAGATGCAAGTTTGGGGCTCAACACTATATTTTCTATCTTTTTGTGAGCTGGTTTCATAACAATAAATATCTTGTGTCCTCCTTTGCATGTTTATTTGGTTGATTTATGGTTGACATGTGATGATCTTGGTGCATCTACAAATTCTAATTTATTATTTGCTGAGTTGTTTAATTTTTTATGTGATATAATATGCTAATGGGTTAATGGATGTGTGTGTGAATTAGTAATGGGAAAACAATTGAAATTTTTTATAATTTTTTATAATTCCTATCTCTACCAATTCACCCCCCACTCAGCAGTGAGCTCATTTCAACAGGGACATGTATATTTTATTGTTGTGGAGGATTGAGAGGGTATTATGTTGTATGTTTTTGGCTTAGTTTCACAAAGACATTTATTTTTAGTAGAGAGTGTTGGCTATGTCTATAAGGTGTGTATACCTAATGATGCCATGAATATGTTGATGATGATAACTAAGTTTGTGTGGTGCTAGGGTTTGAGTAGAGAGATTTTAATATGCTACTCATGTGGATATTTAATGTATGCATGTATATTGCCACTCGATTTTACAATAAGAGTATGTTATTGTTGAGTCATATTACTTCCATTATTTGAGAATTGATGTATTGGGCAGAGCTAGGGTTTGATTTATTATTGAGTAGATTTGGCTATTGAGCAGAGCATTGTAGTGAATAGAGTTTTTGATTTTTTTATGTTGTTATGTAGAAAAAGTGGATCTAATGTGAAAATGTATGAAACGAGGTCCACATAGAGTTGAAGCTTGCATCCTTCAAGGCAAGTAATGGATTTTTGATTAAGGAGTAGTGGCTTCCTTTAAGTAGTGTCTTGAGAAACTAATTTGTGTTCAGTGCATCCAACAGATGGTTATTTCCATATAGTTGGAGAAATAACCACTTCCATCAAGTAGTGGCCTAGAGTGAGTGGGTGATCGCGTATCTCAAGTCATTGTTTACAGAATGGTGGGTGCTAGTTGATTGATGACAAAAGATTTCATTAAGAAGAATAAGGAGAAGACAAAGCATGTGGAAAATTTTATCCAGGAAGGGTTTCCACCTAATATCTAGTGTCCTCATGTGTTTATGTGTTTCTCACATCTCTTATGTGCATTGATGTTCTATTTTTTTCTCATATGATCTTACATTCCATATATTGTCTGTTGTTATATCCCGTTAGTAATAATTATTGATTCTATTAATTGTAAAGCTAGGGAAAGATTATAAATTGGTGATCCATTGGTACAATAATGATTAACCTCCCCCTGCCCCTTTCCCTCTTAATATTGTTTAGATTCAAACATCTTCCTAACTATAATAGATGGTCATATCTTAACTAGAGCAACATCTAACATCTTACACAGTTACAAAAAAATCCTACATAGTATGTGTAATCATATAAATTAAATGGTTGGTAAATATTATAACCATCAAAAT
Source organism: Pinus tabuliformis (assembly GCA_031772625.1). Taxonomy (NCBI): domain Eukaryota; kingdom Viridiplantae; phylum Streptophyta; class Pinopsida; order Pinales; family Pinaceae; genus Pinus; species Pinus tabuliformis. The sequence continues at coordinate 327,954,021 of CM062804.1, read as the reverse complement.
AGTTATCTCATGATCCATCTCACATTGTTAAAATTTGATTAAAAAAACATAAAAAAGAACTTTATAACTTTATTTTAAATTATTATTATTGTTATTAATTATGAAAACTTAACTAAAATATGAGTTTAGCATATCTAATGAAAAACTTGTGACATAATGTTAGACCATTTAGCTAGCTACACTTTCACATGTTGTCATACTACAATTGGCCAATACCATATGCCCCAAAAATCATAACTCATATTTATGTGATCTTTTTTTAATTAATCAATTTAATTAAAAAAAATAAATAAGTCATAATTACTTTTGAGATAACTCTCTTTCTTTTATTCATTATTATTATTCAAAATATTTTAAAATATTCCATGAGAATTAAATCCCTACCATCTATCTAAAAATTATTGGTAATTAAATTAAAATTTTATAAAGGAGTTTAGACTTCTGTGATCCATAACATTGTTTAGATAATCTTCGGCAAAATCACATAACCAATCTTTTGTCGGCGCATTTCGAACCAACCAGTGTGGTTCATCGTTAGGACAAGTTGAAGAACCAATCTGGCTTAGCTTGATTAAATAGAGTGTGTAGAGACTCCAACAGCTATAATGCTAAAGGCTAATTTTGACCAATGATCCTGGTCAAACCACTAAAATAGTTAATTAATATTTCTCGAAATAGGTAAATAAAGGCATTCATTTGTTAATTAAAAAATAGATATATTGTTGTTATTATCTCAAATATTAAGAGAATTCATTTAATATTTTAATTATAATGGTCATTAATAAATTATATATATTAAATAATCTATATTTAATATTATTCCAATATACTACAAGTAAAAAGTAATCAATTATTTTTAGAATATAGTTATTAAATTTTATACTTATTAAATTTAATATGAGATCCATTTATTACTCATAGTTTTTAAACATTAAGTACATAACTAAAACTAATATTACTTTATGAGAATTTTTTTCATTAATTACTACTATTCAAAATATTTTAAAATATTTCATGAAAATTAAATCTCTATCATCTATTTAATAATTATTGATAATTAAAACAACTTTTTTAAAGATATATAATAATTATTAATAATTAAATTAAATTTTAAACTTATTAATCAATATGTAATCCACTCATTAAACATATTAAGTACATAACCAAAACTAATATTACTATATCCTTTATGAGAGTTTCCTTTATAACCTGTTATACACTAAAATACATAACACAATGATGTGTCTTTACCAGAGATGCTATCTGACAACGGGTGGTATAAGAGGTTGGTGCATATGTATATATGTTATTGTTTGGTAGGGGCATCACCAAAGCTGATACCACTTTGTGAGAGTTTTATTTATAATCTTTTATACACTGAAATATGTAACACAATGGTATGTTTTTATTTTTATGTTTATGTTTATGGATGGTATATTTTTATTGAGTTTAATTTTTATTTGACAGTTTAGAGTGAAAGTGATATGTAAGTATGTTTGTGTTTAATTTGGATTTGATACATGTTTCTCTTAAAATAAGAATAAAATATTCACTAAATAAAAAAGAAATGTAGGCTAAAATAACAAAGAATAAGCTATATATGTTTAATTAGTTGTATCAAAAATACATTTTAGACAATGAAAAATTACGTCGAATCAGATGGCTTGATTAGAGAAGTTGAAACGAATGGGATAAAGGAATATTTGAAGAGCTGGAGAAGCAGAAATTAGTTGTAAACCTTTTTTACTAAGAACCCTCTTCTCATATTTAAATCCAGTTTTTATTTTTATTAGTAATTTTTATTTTTATTTTTTAAAGTCTGATTTTTATTATGTCTAATATATCATTCAGATATCACTCAAATAAGATGAGAAATTGAATAACGTCGCATTAAAAATTTCCTCAACAAAGCACTCAACCACCCTCTGTACAAAATCCATAGACCTCTACATCCTCTTTTTAGAATATCTAAATCAAAATCTTAATTTTCAATGTGAATGCCGTTGTGGCAATGCCTGTTATTATATCAGGAGCCTGCTAATTTGAAATATAACTGCACCTGGAAATGCGTGGACATTGTTTCAACGCCTGCATACAACCAGCTGTTTTATGAATTCCCAAGATGATCTCCCGCAAATCTTGAGTCCCTCCCTCTCCTCCCCGCAAATCTTCTGTCCTCGACAGCCCCCTTACCCCCCAAATCTTGAAGAACTGGGGAGTTGGGAACCCTGCTCCACTGCGAAGCTTTGCTATTGATTTGATTTGTGAAAAGATTCCTTAAATAGAGCTAAATGCCTTTGAGTTTGTTTAGTGTCAGGGTTTCCCCGACCCGATATAGGGTTGAAAAAACAATAAACCATGGTTCACGAGCAGGGCTCAATAAACAATAAACCATGGTTGGTTGAATTAGGTTGAATCGTAATATACTTTAGGTTGATTACTTTAAGTTTAGGTTTTATGGTAGTAGGTTTATTACCTTAGTAAACACGTCTTGGTTTTACGGCCGTGGGCCTATGTTTATTATAATATAAGGTTTTATTACCCGATTTTATAATAATAATCCTAATAATAATATTATGTTTTATTAAGTTTATAATAATAATAATATTAATATTAATAATAATAATAATAATAATAAGTTTATTAATTTTATAATAATATTAAAATTATTAATAAGTTTATTAAGTTTATAATAACATGTTATTAAATTTATAATAACTTTCTTTTAAATTGATATTTTGAATTATTAAAAAAAAATTAAATGACATAGTTGTGCCAAATTGCTTTATGGGAATTTTATTTTTTCCAAATCACTTACTATGCACAAAACACAATGCTACGTGAGATTCAACATATGGAAAACCAAGACCTGAATACATTGTAAAAGCATAAACCCTTTTGATTGAGATGAATAAAAATGAGTAAACAAAAAGCAAGAAAGTTAGCATACAATACATCTTAATCAATTTGAGAGGAAAAAAGCGGGGAAGGAGCCATTGTGCTTAAACTTGGCAGGTCTGGCATATCATTATTATTAGATTTGCATAGAATATGCCCCTCAACATGAGCAAGATGGAAATCAATTCTTTCCAAGAAAAAGCATTGATTTCTGAGCATTCTCTTGATGCCAAGTAGCGAAAACATTATACTATTCCACCTACTTGTCCTTCGAGAAAAGCCCCAACACAATTTTCATCTGCTAATGCAAATCCACAAATTTTAGATATTGCTTCTTCCTTTCCATGGTGTGCCCAGGGTCAAGAAACCAAGTAGACTTATTCTCCAAGATTTCTGAATTGAAGTGGGAATGTCTGTCCACCCCATCTTCCTTATTTCCGATAGAATTGCATTATAGTATGTGGAAACCAAGTCACGAGTGAAAAATATCACTCCTCTCTACCTCTACAAACCATTGCGCCCTTCCCCATGCCTGCATAAGCAACATGTTTGAGATTGGGAGGGCACACATGGAGAAGCTAATGTAAATACCTCTCCTTGTAAAAAAAGAAAGAAACCACATCAACAATTGAGCTATAGCTCCAACCCACTAAATCATCATTAAAACTCATGATATAGACATCAAACGAGAGTGAATCAACTAGGTGTTGTACAATAGTCGTGGAAGCCTCTTAAAATGACCCCTTTCCAAGCTCCATTAAACATATGCCCAAAGACTCACAGTACATTAAACACAGGTCACAAAAAACACTTAGAAACCTAGGAAGCCAAGACCAAGGAAACCCTCTAGCCTAAATTTGAAATTCATTGGATGACGCTCACTAAAATTAACATAAAATTAAGCAAGAGACCCATACATTACAAATGCAAGGAGGCCCCCGAGAAAAAGACATAAACAGACTGCCAAACTTTCATGACCCAAACAAATAAATTACAACCAAATGCCCCAACATACAAAAATTAGACTTTCAACCTCAGACCCTACCCTAGTACTTAAGTCAAAATAATTTTCCAGACAATGGAAGAAATCGACCTAAATTCTGTTGTAGGTAGGTTAAAGTGAAGCCCACACAAGCCCACCACATGTCAGGGCTCCAAGATTCAAACCAAATACCTCACCACCAAAGATACTCTACTCCTGCCACCAATACCCTCATTAGCTAGAGAGCCTTGTCATCACCATCACTATAGCAGACCAAAACCACAACACAAAGCATCATTCACCACAAACTGGAATAAACAATATCCATAGGGAGGTCGAGGACCAAGCCTCACCTTCTTATCTCAATCCAACACTAATTTCTCTATAAGGCATCATTTGGATATGTTTATAATGACTCGAGGCCATACAGGGTTTTGGAAGCGAATGCATGTATGGGGTTGGTTGCACCCCCTCATAAATGTACGTCACGACCAAGCGTGGTGGACACAACCCCCTAAGCCCCCCATTACTCGCATTAACGCCTCATCATGGAAAGTTTATAATAATATTAATATTAGCACATATAACTTTAATAATTATTATTATTATAACCTTAATATCAATTATTAATAATATTTTCCTTAAACAAATATTGATAAAGATTAATATTAATATAATTGATTATATTAATAAGATTAATATATTCTAACACTAATATTAATTTTGAGTAATATTTTTATAGCGAGAGGAGAGATGTGATGCTCTCACTTAACGTTATATTTAAAAATAGTAAAATAATAATTTAAATTAACAAATTAAAAATAGTAATAACAAAAGAAATTAATGTTGGTCATAATTAAAATACCTTAATTTTACATAACTTTATATAGAGATATCAAGTAACCGAAAGTAAACAAAAATACCTTTGGTATGAAGAAGAAAACTAATTTACTCACTATTTAATATGGATATGAGTAAAAAAAGTAATTTGCTTTTTACTTTTATGAAGAAATGTAATTTTTTCACTACTTAATATGGAGATGACACGAAATAGTATTATTGATATTACATTATGCACAATTCATTCTACAGTTTATATGTGATATTTAAAACAAAAATATATTCATAACAAAAAATATTTTACTATAAAGCATAAGTAAAATAATTCAATGTCCATATTAAATAACATAGTTTTATATCTGGGGGATAACCACTCAATCCGTACCTTAAAGACAACTCCTTTTCTGTTTGAAGTGGTAGCTACAACTGGGGATTATGGGATCAATTTCCCAATGTGGGTTTTAAAATGAGAGTGGGTGGTTTTCAAGTGATTGCAGTAAGAATAATGATAACTAAATGGTATATTTTATCATGCAAATCTCTAGCTAACTTAATCTAATATAAACCTGGGTATTATGTGTGATATGCGATCTAAAAAGTTATATGTTTGACATGTGATAATAAAGACCAATCATGCATTAAACAGAGATGACAACGTATAAAGAAAATTTCTTTGACTAAATAGTTAGTCAAAGAAATGTATAAATTATATCACATATATCTCATGATTATATAAGAAAATAAACAATTTCAACTAACCATCATACAATAGTGCAATTAATGCATAACACAAAGAACATATTTCATATACAATTCATGAAAACAAAATGCTATCAATAATTAAACATAAACATAAATATTCATACAAGATAAAATTACCATATGTGTGAGGTTTTGCTCATTTGACTAATGACATAGAACAACTCCTTTCTTCAGATCAAATTACCTTCCAAGTATACAATAGTTCATCAACAAAGGAAAGTAGTCTGATATTTAAAAGAAACAACCATGTTACATAATTTCATCAAGGGATTCAAAAAATTACAGAAGTGCATTCTTTGCAAATGTTTTTGATAAAATTCTGGACCCTTCTCTAAATGCATGAGAAGGGTATAAATACTATCTAACTAATGTTCAAAAATAGATTATACAAAAATTTGAGGAGGTTTCAAACAACCTTCCTCCTAACTAGAAACTAACTCTAAAAATAAAAATGACTTGATGAGCAGAGGCTATAATGATGACTTGTTGTCTGCCAGCTTCTCTTTTAAATCACATATATCATCCATCGATTTCACTTGAGGAGGTGCCCCAAACCATGTTCTAACCTGTCCTACGAAAATAACATCTGTGAGAGGTGGCATCATCCATTGAGTTGAATGGAGTTAGCAGTTGAGGGTCATGATTTGGCTGTGTGGCTTGACAAGGTATTGCCAATACACCTCCCAGTCAGTGTTTGGTAACTTTGTGATCGCCTCCATTTGGATTTCCGCTCTTTACTTCTAGCTTTTGTGCAAGTCATTTAAATCTGGCAATGATTTCAGGTAACCTTCTTTCACCAGGTTGGTGGCATGCAAAGTGTGGTTTACTGCTTTTATTATGTTCCTTAACACCCCTGCTGCTCTTGCCACTGCTAATTCAGCTTGCTTCATTCACGCATCCCAATCCGTCAATAGAATGTCCTTATGCGTGTCCTCAATCTCAGGAAGACTATCACTCCTTCCTTCTTTTGTGTCTTTCCATTCAATGGATTCAAAGATCCTTGTATTTAAATCATTAAATTCACTTATCTGGTCAATCGCCTTATCCGTCAATTGATCATTGGTGATCAGATAAGGAGTGATATGAAAAATTCTTTGGCAAAATAAATCTAGTTGTTTCGATAGAGGGGAATTTAGCTCTAATTCCTCTTTGATGAATTCATTGATAGTAGGGACATCTTCATATTTTTCCATGGCTTCTTATAATTCTTGAATTTGCATGTTCCTTGCGGAAATGTCTTCTTTATGGATTATCTTTAACACTTCCATATCCTACTTCAATTGAGCGGTTTGTTCAACAGTTTGTTGATTCACATTTGATTTTTAAATTTGCGGCTATTGCTCGAGTTGCGTTATCTTTTCTTCCCTCTCCTTGAACAAAATAGATAACTCCGTAGCTTTATCCATGGTGGATGTAGCATATGGCCCTACAAACTGTGATAGTCTTGTTAAATTTTCAATAGGATTGGAAGGGATATACTTCCAAACTATGTCCATCAGCTCATTCCCAGGTGGGATCTTGGGTGTCTCTATCATCCTTATTTTCCTCTATCTCCTTTACTACAGCCTTGTGAAGTGGGTTGTAGAACACATCTAAAAGAGGTATTTTAGTCACCTTTAGTCACCCTTGCTCATCCATCAGCTAAGACTATAATTTTCTGAGTATGCAGAGGAGTGTGATATTCAGTGGTTTCCTGGGCATCTATTGTCTTAGGAGTATCTTGTAGTTTTTTATTGAATTGGTCCAACTTCTACTCCAAACTGTTGTTTTTTATCTCAGAACTGGTATCTTTAGTTAGGTCACTTATGACCTTCTTTTCGGTAGTCCTCCTGCTAGATTCCATTGTATTCTCAGTGTCTTGGGCTTTCCCTATATCGAATGGTTTCCCTGTGTCCACATGGGACTCTATGCGAGAATTCGGTCCCTCTCTATGAATAGTTAAAATGGGCATAGGTTTGTCCTTGGTTCTTAGCAAATGTAATGAAATTATTTCGAGCCTTTTGTTTCTAAATTCCTGAAAGCTTTCAAAATCTTTAGGACTCAAATTGGCCCTTGCCCACTCGAACGTTTGTTTGAATGATTTAGCTGACTATAAAAGGTCTTCAGAATTATTAAAATCATGGTTAAAGGGCTTAATATTCACTTCAATAGTAATATTATATGGTATTTTGTTTGGATCAAATTCCCTCTTTGGCAAAGTATGGATCTTGAGGCTCTCTAGGTTTAGTGATTCCTTGGTTGCATGGTTGAAATTTTCTAATGAAAAAGAACCACACCGAATGGGAAATGATGGCCATAATGAATTTTTGTTATCTTTTAGGCTCTTGGTTAAGCCTTTTCCCATAGTCTTGTGGGTTATTTCTCTTGCTAATAGTTTATCGGAGACATACAAAGGGAGGACATGCAGATCTGTTGTATTGCCAAAAATCCTGATGTATGTAAACCATTCTTCAACAAAAGAGTTTCCTACTACGAGAAGGTATGCAGTGGATTCTTTCGAAAACCTCGGGGTTTTCTTATTGAAAATCAATATATGCAATGGTAAAATAAGACCATGACATACTTTATAAAAATGGGGTATATAATGGGATTCCCAAATCTGTTTATGGCTGAGATGGATAGGGTAGGGGTCCTGCAAAGTCCATTTCCAACCCATGATTGGAAATTTAGTGCAGAAACAGATGGCATCCATGATATAGGCACTGAAATAAAATGGAGGAAGGTTCTATGTGGAGGAGGATCTCTTCTGACGATACTCAGAGATGGCAATGGCTAGGTTATCAGATAAGATAGTGGCCCAATTCATTATGTGGGAATTGACACAAGCATAAATTAAAGGAATCCATTCTATGGAAAACTTGGTATTATTAGGTAATCCATATAGCCTACATAACATAGAAGCTGCATAGTTGTAGGGGTTTTCCAAAGAAGCTACGAGATACATACTTGTTTTATCATATTTGAACTTGTTCTCTAGTACCCTCTAGCCTTGGATCACCTTGAAAGGTTCTTCATTTTTATTTGTGAAGTTGGCAAAGTATGATTTGTCATATATGCCCTGAAGTCAGGTATATGATGCATTTTCTTTAGATCTTTAGCTTTAAACGACCCCATGAGCTCCATCTTCGAATTCCTAAATTTCCTGTCTTCAATACTGATATTTTCCACCACCCCTCTAATCATATCTGTGTATGGGTGTAATTTTGCTCTCACTCCTATTCTGTGAAGGAAGGAAGATGCAACATCTTTGAATTGGACTCCTGAATGTTTTATTGAGTCAGTCGTGGAATTTATGACAATAATTTTAGGACACTCATCTTCAAGCCCGTTGTATATGACTTCCCATGCTGTCGCTCCTCCACCAGTGCTGCAAATTATATCATCAAATATAGGTGACGTTTCTGAAACCTCAGACTCTAAAATGCTCTTCTTATTTTTCTTTTGCATTACCTTTCATAATGACATGTATTTTGAAGCTTACCTGAAATAAAAGAGATATATCAGGGCAAACGATGTAGGGAAATTAAGGCTGAAATCTCTCTGAAATAACTTTGAATCGTGGGAAGATTTTGACCTAGACTTCAGTGTTAACTAGCCATAACTTGAAACGTCATTATCTCTCCTCAGGCTACTAAACATTAATTACCTTGTCAAACCACTCATTATTATATTAAAAAACAATAGCTTCCCATGCTTCATGCTTTATTCATGCATTGCAACTTTTAAACGTTGTAATATACCGTTTCCTGGAGATAATGTGAAATTCAATTGCGAAAATCGCAATATCGCATTTCGCAAATAATTAAAAGATGACAAAATGGCATGCATTATTTATTTGTGACTTTGCGAAGTGCGATCGCGTGTTCTCAAGACATTCTGATCGGAACATCGCAGCGGGGGCCTTCATCGAGTATCGCATTTCAGGATTTTCTTAAATATGTTTATAATTATCACATGGAAAACTGCGAAATGCGATTTGCGATAAAGGTCATAAGCTTGGGTTGTTTTCTAACCGTTTCAACGAAATTTTTAGTGTTATCATTTATTTTTCAAAGGCTAAAAAATTTATAAAAGGGTCCCCATTTATATGTCAAATGCTATCTATTACTTGTATAAATGGGAGTGTTGTTACATAGTATAACAATTGGCGATTCACTTGGGAAAAACAAATTTCTCTCATTGATATTTTGGAATTTCTAAAACTTTCAAAATAAGAAAATTTATAGGGATAATAATTACATGAGTTACAATTTAAAAAACAATTCTCTGAAATCATAATCACTCACTCAATCTATCTATTCAACTACTTTACTCTTGTAGTGATAAACATACATATGTTTGCATCAGTTAATACTAAGATTTTAAAGAGATATAGTAGGTTTGTTCTACATATTAGTTTTTTGGTTTTCTCATTTATCACAGATAGAGCCTCTGCTGCCGGTACGCATTCATAGCCTCGACAAGGTTATCTTTTAACCAACAATGATTCACTTTCCCACTCGAAGCAATTTTCAAAATTCAAAATGACATTCTTTTTCTTTTTCTTTTTTCTTTGGATCTTGTTTTTATTTTCATGTAATTTTCTTTTGAAATTTCTTAAAAGACATTGTCTAGGCTTGGTAACCCAATAATGACAATGACATTCACCAGTTGTAACTAAACTAAACAAGCTGGCTCTTGATGAGACCCCTTGTCATTTGATTGATTAGATCATTGGCTATTACCCTGTTTTGATATACAATTTTGGTAATATCAATTTAGTTATTCATCTACGATCATGGTAAACAAGCTCGTAATGAGACTTATTATCTTTTACGTTTTTTATATTTTAGAATTACATTGTGAAAAAAGAAAATTTTATCAGATGGGGTGAATCATTGGCCCTTTTAAAGAGTTTTGGATGATAATAATAGAGTTTTGAGATGTTGATCTGTAGAAAGTCCTTACTAGGTTAAAGATTCCTTTCTTGACTGATAACAAGACATCTATACATTATAAAGATAAGAGCTTGTTCATTGAACAAGTGTTTTTAGCAAGGTCAAGTTTTTCCAAATAAATAAGGTTCATTTTGAGACTCAAATGCTCTAATTATTTCTTTAAGTTTTCCTACTTATAGAAGCGAAAATTCAAAATATTATCAGAGATTTTATTTTGAGAAGCCAAAAGTAAATACTACTTTAACCTTTATTTTCCTAAGAATATTTGAAGACAATATGATACAAAAATAGAAGAGTTTTTCTTCTAGGAAAATTATTTTCTTAGAATTTTCCCATTAGCAGGTAAGGAATCCACCTTACCAGGCAAGTCTTGTAAAAGAAATGTTATTGACCAATTTTCTCCATGATTTGGAATGGTCCAAGCCACGATCTTTGGAACTTGGTATGCTTACCCTTTTCCTCATGTGCTTTGTCCCATTTCAAAACCATATCACCTACTTCAAAATTTTTATGACTCGTAGAGGTTGTATCAAAAGAGGCCTTGACTAATTTTTGATGATGGGAATGGGTAGGTTTAGTCTTTTCCCTTTCTTATTCAAGTTTAAGGATTTGAAATTGTCTTACCTAAAGAGAAGAGGAAGGATTTTCATTCATAAATTGCACTAGGGCGAGAGATGGAATTGCTATGTTTGTGGAGAGAACTGCTTGTTTTCCATAAACTAAAGAAAAAGGAAAATAACCGATTGAGGCCTTCTCTGTTATTCTATCTACACAAAGAGAAAATGTCAATGCTTTGTGCCAATTCCTATGATTTTCATCTATAGTCCTCTTGATGATTCTGATAAGGGTTTTATTTGTTGATTTGGCTATTGCATTACCTTGTGGATAATAGTTGGCTGAATACTTCAATTTGAAACCTCTTTTCAAAACAAATTCTACCATAGTATTTCCAAAAAAAGAAGATGCATTATCAAACATTAAAGTTGTGGGTAGGCCAAACCTCATGATTATGTACTAATCAATAAAGTCTATAATAATTTCTGTAATAGCTACCTTTAGTGGGATAGCCTCTACCCATTTCGTGAAATAATTAGTAGCTGTAAGGATGTACTTGTGATGCTTGGAAGAGTTAGGAACAATCTCACCAATTATATCTAATCGCCATTGCTCAAATGGACGTTGGATATTGAGTGGCTGCAAAGGAAACTCTGGTTTCTTTTCTCTTCCAACTACAGTTTGACAAGTTTTGCATTTTCTTGCATAGTCATGTGCATCCTTAAATATTGTTGGCCAGTAATAACCTGCATGCATGATTTTGTGAGCTATGGTGTTTCCTCCGAAATGACCTCCACCTAGTCCATCATGTAACTCCTACATAATCTTTTCAGCTTTAGGTTTTTGAACGCATCTTAATAATACTGAATCATAATTTTTTCTAAATAATACATCATCAATTAATTCATACTGATTTGATTTCAACCTCAAAGCACACTATGTTTTGAACTGAGATGCATAGGAGCATATCCATTCTTTCAATAAAACTTCAAATCAATATAGTGTGATTGTGCATCGTTGAGGCTTACCTCTAATATTTTCACTTCATTGACTTGGTTTTCTTCTGTTGATAAGTGGGAAGCTCCAATTAGCATCCCACAAAAACCTTGCCCCCTAACAATTTTAGTTGGCCGGATTCCTACATCGTACTCTTGAAGTGTAGTGACCCAACTAGCTCTTTTCTCCCCCACTTCTCTTTGAATGAATAATTGCCTTACTCCAGGGTAAGGTACTATCATTTTTGTATGATTTTTTAGGAGAAAAGGTCTAGAATGTTTCAAGGTTTTAAAAACAACAAATGCTTGTTTCTCAATTGTTGAGTAGTTTATCTCGGCACCCTGTAAATTGGAACTGAAAAAACAGATAGGTGCTTCTATGTTTTAATCGTTCAGTTGTGTTAAAACTGCTACATATGATGTATGAGATGAAAAAGTATACAACACAAAAGGTTTGAGAAAGTCTGGAGTTGTTAAAGAAGGAGCATTGATGATGGGGTTTTCTATTAACTCAAATGACTCTCTTTCATATTTACCGCATTTGAATACTGCATTCTTATAATTTATTGAAGGGGTAAAACAATCTATGAGAAATATGGAACAAATCTTTTTACAAAATTGACCTGGCCTAGGAATGATTGCATGATCTTTTGTTATGTGGGAGAGGAATCTTTTCAATTGCTTGGATTCTATCAGGATCAATATAATTTCCTTTCTTGGATACTATGAATCCAAGAATTTGGCCTTCTACTAAAGCAAAGTATGACTTTTTTGGATTCAAAGAAATTCCATATTTCTTGCATCTTTCAAAGATATTCTTTAGGTCATTCAAATGATTATTTCTATTCCTAGAGTAGACTACAATGTCATCTAGGTAAATAACAACTGATTTATTAATTAGACCTTTAAAATCACTAACCATGGCGCGTTGGAATGTAGCACCTACATTGATAAGTCCAAAAGGCATATTCAAATAAGCATATGTTCCCCACTTAGTCCTGACTGTTGTCTTTAATCTCTCATTTGGATGTCCAAGAATCTGATTGTATCCTGAAAATCCATCAAGAAAAGGCATTTACTCAGAACTTGCAATGTTTTCTCCATGGTAGGCAAAGGAAAGTTATCCTTTTGACAAGCTCTATTCAAGTTTCTAAAATCAATATAAATCCTAATATGACCATTCTTTTTCGTGACAGGAACCATATTTGATACCCATTTTGAGTGTCTAGTAGGAAAGATTATCTTTGCTTTCAGAAGTTTGTTCAACTCAGATTTGATTTGAGTTTCAAGGTTTGGATGAATCTTTCTGATCTTCTATTGAACTGGTTTCTGATTAGAAGTCATTGGTATGGTATGTTGAATTACAGAGGTATCATAGGTCTTGAGATATGAATAATCTCAAGAAAATACACCTTTATATGTTTTCAACAACTTAATGAATGATATTCTTCCTTTGGATGATAAACCAAGACCTATGTTGACATTTTGAGGTCTTTTAGTTGTACCTAGGTTTACCACTTTAAATGTCAGAGTAGAACTCTGAGTCTTGGAGTTGTTAATATTCTTAAATCTATCTTTCAAATCATAGAGATCTTCCATTTTGACTACAAATTTTGGTTTTGGGTTTTGATCTTTTTTATGGTTGATTTGCAAGTCATGCTCATGTTCATCTATGATTTTGTTCCTCATAAGATCCTTCAGATGCAAAGGAAATTGATTATATCAGCATCATTATTAAACACTTTCCAATTTGTTATGTTTTTAGGAATGGATGGTCTGAAAACTAACTCTTTGGAAAATCTATCTCAACTAAATTCCTATAAAAGTATAATCCTAGATGCTACATTGGTAATTAAGCCAACACTTGCATTTTGCAATATGGGGACTGAAGAAATGTTAAAACGAGTGAAATGAGAAGTAAGATTCTGGGCTAAAGATTTATAATGTTTGAGATTTCTAGACACACAATGGATTGTGTTTATTGCCTGTTTAATAACTATTTCATAGTCTCCATATACTTGCAAATACTTGACATTAAGGCCAATGGCTTTGTACAACCCTTGAAACAATGCTTCATATTCTACAGTATTGTTAGTGCATTGAAATTCAAGCCTACAAGCTAACGTTGTTTTCTCTCCTTGTGGGCTGATTAATGTTGAAATTTGGTAATGGAGGACAGGTGGTTCCTTAGGCTTTGACCTTTGGCCTAGGGAAAAGTGTCCAAAAGAATTTAATTTTTCTCCTAAAGTGACTTTGTAATTCTTTTATAAAGTTAAATCTAATTTAAAAGTGACTTTAAGTGATAAAGTTACTAAGTCTAATTTTAAAGTGACTTTTATAAAGTCAATGAAAAATTAGAAAGGAAAAGTGACTTTGGAAATAAATGACTAAGTGGGTCTTTATTAAAGTGGGGTGAATTAAAAAATAAAAAGTGAGATTTAAATGAGCATTTAATCTCAGCCTTAGATCTCAATCTATTTCAGCCATTGGATTTAGGGATCTCCCAAAAGTCACTTGGATCACCCAAAAGTCACTTGGGGTTAGATTAAAGGAGGAAAAGGAGGAAAAGGTCATTCATTCTTTCATCAGCAGATTGGGAGAAGGAGAGCAAGAGAGCAAGAGAGATTTCTGAGCAGGGAGGAGAAGGAGACAACAGCTTGGCACACATTCCAAGGCAGTAGTTGAGCAGATTTATACAGCTGCTTCAGCACACAGTGAAAGGTAGATTTTGGCACGATTTTCAAGGAGTGGTTTGCACAAAAATCGAGGAGGAGTTTGCTAATTTTTTTGCACGCAAAATGAGGGTCATACAACACATTTATTGTAGTTCGTACATCGCATTTAATGCTGGCCGTATAACAACATTTAATGCTGAAAGTGGGCATGAAAATAGAGGAGGCCGTACAACATTTATTGATGTCTTGTTTGCTGTAATTTCCAATTTGCTGTGAGGCATGGGAAAAGAGATAAGTTGTATATTTGCTTGCTGAATTTTTGTTGAATATTTCTCACTGTGAAAAAGGCATTTTCAAAAATAAAGAAGAGCTCTCGAACTGGTTTTCCCCAAGAGTTGTAGGGTGTTTTTCCAGGGTCAGGTTGACGGAAAATCTCAGTGTTTAAATGTGTTTTAATGGTTGTTTATTACTGCTGATTTTTATTTCTGCAATTTCCAACATTCTGTAAAATTTCCAGAATTTGTGTTTTCAGCAAATTTATTTTTTCAGCTTGTTAAATGTATGGTTATGGGAAAGGGCATTTAACTATATGGGAGAAATAAGGAGAAACTGAAAACCGAGGTGGGAAAACAGAAATTTCTACATGGTATCAGAGCTTGAGTGCTGAAGGACAGTTTGGGACAACAAAAGGAAAAATTACAGCTGCTGATTTTTCACTCAGAAAATTCCAGCAAGCTGATTTTTTCATAAACAACAGTTTTATCTTTACTATAGCAGTGCTATTTTTCAATTTTAGGACAGCAGGATGTCATTGGGATTGAGGGTGGAGGATAGGTTGGATGGGCATACAAATTACAACGTTTGGAAGGAGATAATGCATAGTATCTTTGAGGAGGCAGAAGTCTGGGATATCATGGTGCATACCACACAGAACCCTGTTGTTGTGCCTATTGATGCTACTCAGCTGACAGCTTATAATAAAAAGAACAACAAGGGTAAGAGGCTAATTCTAGACAGAATCAAAGACCATTGCATTCCTTATGTGAGAGGAAAGAGTAATGCCCATGAGATGTGGACAGCATTGTCCAATCTCTACCAGAGTACCAATGAGAACCGGAAGATGGTCCTGAAGGAGAAGCTGAAGAACATTAAGATGGATAATGATAGTGCAGCTGGATATCTCACAAAGATTACTAATGTGAGAGATGAGTTGGCAGCGATTGAAGAGGCCATTCCACCCACTGAGTTGGTGTGGATTGCAGTGAATGGCCTCCCCCGTTCATGGTTGAACTTTGTTGATGGAGTTTGTGCATGTGAGACCCTTCCCACATGGGAGAGGTTTTGGGATGATTGCATTCAGACAGAGATCAGGAAAGGTCAGCTTGGGGTAGCCAAGCCAGTTGAGTAGGATGAGGATTTAGCACTGGTGGCAGGAGGCAAGAAAGGCAAAGGGAAGAAGCAGGCTTCCATAAGTAGTGGTGGGGGCAAAGGCAAAGGTAAAGGTAAACACGGGAACACACAGAAGGACTATTCCAAGGTGAAGTGTTGGAATTGTCAAAAGATGGGACACTATGCAGTTGTGTGTCCGAAGAAGAAGAAGAAGAAGGGGAAGACCCAAGACATGGCAGCTTTAGCAGAGATTGAGGACTTTGCAGGTCGTTTTGACCGGGAGTTTGCGTTCACTACGTGTGAGTCCTCTAGTGCAGGATCACCTGCCACACAGGTTCAGAGGGAGCATGCTTTTCCCTCGATTAGCGGAGCATCTTCAGGTATCTCGTATGTGGATAGTGGGGCTTCATGTCATATGACAGGACTCCGTGAGTACTTCTCAGAGCTTTCAGAGAGTGGCACTGAGATTGAGGTAGTACTCGGTGATGACAGAGTTGTTAGAGCAGTCGGGGTGGGGACACTAACATTTCAGAGGGAGTCCAAACCTCCCTTGAAAGTGTCAGATGTTCTTTATGTGCCAGGGATGAGGAAGAACCTCATATTCATCTCACCTTTGCAGGACAGAGGATATGAGGTACTGTTCAAGGGAGGATAGGTGTTGATGTATCCCAGGGGCACTCCAGCTGATTTAGCTAGAGTGATAGGTGTACGCCATGCAAAGGTGTATGAGTTTGCATTCCAGCCCCTTTTGGCATTGAGCAGTAGTACCGACAGCAGAGCTAGCAGTTCTGAGTTGTGTGAGATTTGGCACCGCAGGATGGTACATATGTATCATGGAGCCTTGAGGACATTGCGGGAGATCACTACAGGGGTGCCAGATTTTAGTACTGATCACTTTGATACTTGCAGAGGTTGTGTGATGGGGCAAGTTTGCCAAATCCCCTTTTCCCAACAGTGACAGCAGAGCGACTGAGATACTTGATTTGATTCATTCTGATGTGAGCGGTCGGATGTCTCATGTTTACTTGAGTGGATATGAGTACTATGTTTTATTCATTGATGATCACTCCAGGAGGACCTGGATTTATTTCTTCAAGACCAAGAGTGAGGTCTTCAAGCGGTTTCAGGAGTTCAGAGCTCTTGTGGAGACATAGACAGGTCGGAAGATCAAGTCCCCGAGGTCGGACAATGGAGGAGAGTACACCCTTGGAGAGTTTGTTGATTATTGTGCGGAGGTAGGCATTAGGAGGGAGTTCATTATTCCTTACAACCCCCAGCAGAACGGGGTTGCGGAGAGGAAGAACAGATCCATCATAGGGGCTACCAAAGCCATGTTACATGATCAGGGGTTGCCATTGTTCTTGTGGGCAGAGGCCTGCAACACAGTTGTTTACTTGCAGAACAGGAGTCCGCATCATGCCTTGGGGCACATGACTCCGGAGGAGGCTTTCTCTGGGAAGAAGCCTGATATTGGTCATCTTCATATCTTTCGATGCATTACATACTCCTATATACCCAAGGAGAAGAGGACCAAACTAGAGCCCACCGCACAGAAGGGTATCTTTGTGGGCTACAGTGAGACCTCAAAGGCCTTTCAGATTTACATTCCTACACAGAGGAGAGTTGTTGTCAGATGGGATGTGAAGTTTGAGGAGGACAGGGCCTTCAGGAGGTCACAGGAGTTAGAGTATCTGGATCAGCCAGACCCTCAGCAGTAGTTGAGTGAGTCGCAGGGATCTAGTGGGCAGGGATCAGGGGGATCAGGAGGATCCAAAGGTACATCTATGAGGATGTCAGGTCTGTTAGTGAGCAGTGGCTCGCCGAGCCAGAGGGGTGGTGCTCCGGGCAGCATGCAGAGTAGTTCACAGAGCAGTTCACTAGGGATTCCACTGATGGACAATTCACATGGTACCTCAGCTTCTACAGGTTCAGGTGCAGGCAGGAGGACAACAGACAGACAGTCAGGAGTTCAGGCTACTAATGGTGATGAGGAGGAGGAGTTTCATTCTACTATGGGAGAAGCATGCTTAGGGAAGAGAAAGCCCAAGTGGCTTCAGGACACCTTGAGAGATGCCACATCTGTTGCTGAGCCGAAGAGGCCGGTCAGAGAGAGTAGACCACCTGAGAGGTTTTGTAGCTATATGGCAATGCTTACCAGCATCCTTGACTCTGAGCCTTCTAGCTATGAGGAAGCAGCCAGCCAGCAGGTCTGGAGAGAGGTCATGCAGGAGGAGTATTCTTCTATCATGAAGAATGATGTTTGGGAGGTGCTACCGAGGCCTGAGGGCAAATCTGTGGTTACTTCCAGATGGCTTTACAAGGTAAAGCATGCTGCAGATGGCAGCATTGAGAAATTCAAAGCAAGGTTTGTGGCTAGAGGGTTCTCCCAGGTAGAGGGAGTTGATTATGACGAGACCTTCACTCTCATGGCTCGATATACTTCGATCCACTCCATTATATCGATAAAAGCAGAGATGGGTTGGAAGATCCACCAGATGGATGTGAAGGCCGCATTTCTCAATGGCTTCATACAGGAGGAGGTGTACATTGAGCAGCCACAGGGCTTTGAGGTGCATGGGAAGGAGTCCCATGTGTGCAGACTGAAGAAGGCCCTTTATGGCCTGAAGCAAGCTCCCAGAGCTTGGTACTCCAGGATAGATACATACTTGCACGGGACAGTGGATTATGGTCTGGACAACAGACAGGGAGATGGAGTGAGATTGGCATGATACACTGATTCTGATTGGGCAGGTTGTGCTTCTGATAGGAAGAGCACTTCAGGGTGTTGTTTTGGGTTGAGTTCAGCAGTAGTGTCATGGTTCAGCCAGAAGCAGTAGTCAGTAGCACTGAGTTCAGCGGAAGCAGAGTATATGGCAGCTAGTCTAGCTAGATGTGAGGCTATCTGGCTTCGCAAGATGTTGTTTGGCTTATTTGGTCAGCCGTTGAGACCTTCAGTGATTTACTGTGATAATCAGAGTTGCATTAAACTCACTGAGAATCCAGTTTTTCATGACAGGTCAAAGTATATCGGGATCATATATCACTTCATCAGAGGCTATGTTCAGAAGTGAGCCGTGAAGCTTGAGTATATTTCCACTGATGAGCAGGTTGCAGATCTTCTTACCAAGGCCTTACCATGGGGCAAGCATGTCTACTTCAGAGACAAGATGGGTGTGGTGAAGAACACCTTCCTCGGTAAGAGGGAGTGTTGAAATTTGGTACTGCAGGACAGGTGCTTCCTTAGGTTTTGATCTTTGGCCTAGGAAAAAGTGTCCAAAAGAATTTAATTTTTCTCCTAAAGTGACTTTGTAATTTTTTTATAAAGTTAAATCTAATTTAAAAGTGACTTTAAGTGATAAAGTTACTAAGTCTAATTTTAAAGTGACTTTTATAAAGTCAATGAAAAATTAGAAAGGAAAAGTGACTTTGGAAATAAATGACTAAGTGGGTCTTTATTAAAGTGGGGTGAATTAAAAAATAAAAAGTGAGATTTAAATGAGCATTTAATCTCAGCCTTAGATCTCAATCTATTTCAGCCATTGGATTTAGGGATCACCCAAAAGTCACTTAGATCACCCAAAAGTCACTTGGGGTTAGATTAAAGGAGGAAAAGGAGGGAAAAGTCATTCATTCTTTCATGAGCAGATTGGGAGTAGGAGAGCAAGAGAGCAAGAGAGATTTCTGAGCAGGGAGGAGAAGGAGACAGCAGCCTAGCACACATTCCAAGGCAGCACTTGAGAAGATTTGTACAGCTGGTTCAGCACACAGTGAAAGGCAAATTTTGGCACGATTTTCGAGGAGTGGTTTGTACAAAAATCAAGGAGCAGTTTGCTGATTTTTCTGCATGCAAAACGAGGGTCGTACAACGCATTTATTGCAGTCCATACAACGCATTTAATATTGGCCATACAACAGCATTTAATGCTGAAAGTGGGCACGAAAATCGAGGAGGCTGTACAACATTTATTGCTGTCCTGTTTGCTGTAATTTCCAGTTTGCTGTGAGGCATGGGGAAAGAGATAAGTTGTAAATTTGCTTGCTGATTTTTTGCTGAATATTTCTCACTATAAAAAAGGCATTTTCAGAAATAAAGAAGAGCTCTCGAACTAGTTTTCCCCAAGAGTTGTAGGGGGTTTTTCCAGGGTCAAGTTGACAAAAAATATAAGTGTTTAAATGTGTTTTAATGGCTGTTTATTACTGCTGATTTTTATTTCTGCAATTTCCAGCATTCTGTAAAATTTCCAGAATTTGTGTTTTCAGCAAATTTATTTTTTCAGCTTGTTAAATGTATGGTTATGGGAAAGGGCATTTAACTATATGGGAGAAATAAGGAGAAACTGAAAACCGGGGTGGGAAAACAGAAATTTCTACAATTAAGATACATCCTGCACTTGCACCATCTTCAGACTTGGAACCATCAAAATAAAGAGTCAAAAATAGTGAATTATTTACAACTTTATCAACTACATCTACACACTTGGAAGCATCTGTTTGTGAAAAATTTTATATCTTAGATATTACAATATTATTTGGAAAGGGAGATATTTTAGCATCAAAGGATCTCAAGAATGACTCAGCCGAGTAATTTCCAATGATGTTATTGGTGAAAGCTAGAGGTTCATTGCTTCCCCCAAGATCAATGACCATGTACTTAAGGAATTTTTCATGATCTACTCTGATTTGTTTAGGTTTACCATTGTGTGGCAACCACATGTGACACCAATCAGTTGCAAAGTATCAGTGTAACTTTTCAGACCAATCCCTACTTAGAATTAAACCATAAAATTTAGGGATATCAACAACTAGAATATCAATTATCTGCAAAACGTTTAGATTAGAGGAAAGCTTGATTGAAACTGATGCTATTTCTCCAAGTACCTCTACTTTGGTTCTGTCCAGTTGAACTATGTGTACAATAGATTTTTGAGGTGTAATATTCAATTTTGTGCACATAGTTCTTAGCATAATATTTGAAGAGGTTCTTGAATCAACAAGGAAATTATGGACATTCTTGTTGAAAATCTCATAAGTAAGAATAAATGTAGGTGTATGAGAAATAGGCCTATCACCTATCAGAACTAAATCTGAGGGATTTACTTTGTTTGAAGATGAAGGAGGTTTTCCCATATCATAAGCAGCTTTAGTGACTAGGGTCGATGGTAGAGAGGCTACAAGAACTACTTTTAACTCTCTAAATAGATTTTTCTGTTACTACTTGAGTTTAGTCATCTCATGTAATGAAATATTTGCTCTCGTGTTTTTCATATCTTCGACTATGTTATATTCTACTGTATCTAAGATTAGTAACATTTTGGAAGCAGTTGGAGGATCTACTAGAATAGAATCAGTTTTAGTAGTCTTAGATTTTTTACTTATTGTCTTCTCCATTACATGAGTAGTAGTTTTTTGTTTCTGAATTGTTGTAGACATATCAAGAGAGTTTTTACTTCTCGTAGTAATTGGCATAGCTTGTGCTTCCTCTTCAGTTGGAAGACTAAACTCCCACATTCCATTTAACTCAAATTCTTCTTCAGTGTCGACTTCTTCTTCAGTTGGTGAGTCTTCTTCCAGCTCTTGATCAGATTCAGTGTCTGAAATGGTATTTGGTGGCTGAGATGTGGAAGAAGGATTTCTCTTAAATGAGAGAAAAGGTTTCTTGGGAGAAGATGATTCTCCAACCTGTTTCTTGATTTTGACCATTTCATTGGACATGGTCTTCAACACTTTCTGAAGGCCTTCGAGGTCAAAAGGGTGCTTTGAAGCTTTCTTCTTTGAATCATCCTTGAATGTTACATTCCTTGAATTCCTTTCATCTATCTATGACCTCTTTTCTAAGGAAATAATTCTTCTTTCTACAGACAAAGCTTCTTTCATGTTTTCTACAAGGGTAGTCTTATTTTCTCTATCTACAAAAATTGCGATATTAGAAGGAATGGAGGACATGTACCATTCTATTTGTACATCTACTGTAGGTTTAGAGGTAGTTGGGATTTTGTTTAATAACTTTTTAAATATGGAGTTGAATTCTTTGATCCTTTTATCTGAATTTTCTTTTAAGCTGGAAAGATCATTGACTAAGGATGCTATAGTGCTTCCATCACCAAATTTTACAAGAAATATTTCTTGAAAAGTATCCCAATTTCTTATGCAACCTGCTGGAGGGGAAAAGTACCAAGATCCTACAAATCCCTGGAATGTATAAGGAAACAACCTGATCACAACATCCTCATGTGTAACTCCATTGAGATTCATGGATAACATAAAGTTATTTAGATGTTCCTCAGAAGGAAGATCATCGTCAAGATTGTACTTAGGTTACCATTTTTTTGGGTTTGTTGGGAGATCATTTGGATTAGCAACCAGAAAAACACTAGGATTTGTCCAAGGTTGAGTGGGTTGATTCGCCATAACTTGAGTTGGGGACTGAGAAAATGGGAAGGATGGTCCAAAAGTAGGTATATATGGTGAAGAACTTACTATTGGGCTAGTGCTACTAGTAGCAGTACTAGTTAGAGAAGTGGATTGTTGAGAAGAGGCAAATTGAGTAGAAGTGAATGGATGGAAAGGTGAAGTGATCTCGCTAGTATCTGATTCAGAACTTGATGTGATAACTTTCTTATGTCGTGAATGAATGCGAAAGTAAAAAGGAGTTACTCTGAGCCTTTCACTTTGTAATCTAGTTAATACATCAGTTTCACATAATAAGGGAGTGACACTTTCTTCAGAAGCTTCGGGCCTCCTTGGTTTCTCAGTAGAAATGGATATCTGTTCCAATTTCTATATCAAGGAGTGAACTTCGAGAGACTTGGGAGTGTAATATAGAGAAGGTGGTTGTCTTAATAATTGAGGAGATGAGGGAGATGTTTATACAACTTCAGATTTATGATCTAGAGATTTTGAATGAGATCTAGAAGGTTCAGGAGTTGTGGAAGGGCTTTGACTCTTATGAATGCTTTTCAATTGATATTTAGGTTTATATTCCATGCATAGTCAGATGGACCTCCTTATAGTGCCAAAATGTTGAAGCCTCAGATTTCTATTGCTCCAACATGGGGGATAACCACCCAGTCGGGACCTTAAAGACACCTCCTTTTCCGTTTGAAGTGGTGGTTCCAACTGGGGATGTTGGGACCAGTTTCCCAATGTGGGTTTTAAAATGAGAGTGGGTGGTTTTCAAGAGATTGCAGTAAGAATAATGATAACTAAATGGTTTATTATATCATGTAAATCTCTAGCTAACTTAATATAATATAAACCTGGGTACTTTGTGTGATATGCGATCTAAAAAGGTATATGTTTGACATATGATAATAAAGGTCAATCACGCATTAAACTGAGATGATAATGTATAAATATAATTTCATTGACTAAATAGTTAGTCAAAGAAATGTATAAATTATATCACATATATCTGATGATTGTATATGAAAATAAATAATTTCGGTTAGGCATCATACAATAGTGCAATTAACACATAATAGAAAGAACGTATTTCATATACAATTCATGAAAATGAAATGTTATCACTAATTAAACAGAAACATAACTATTCATACAAGATCAAAGTACCATAAATTATCCCAATCCTTGAATAGAATGTCCTTATGTGTCTCCTCAATCTCGGGCAGATTAGCTCTACTTTATTCCTTTGTTTCTTGCCATTCAACAAACTCAGAGATCCTTGTATTTAAATCATTAAATTTAGTTCTCTGGTCAATCGCCTCATCCATTAACTGATCACTCGTGATCAGATAAGGAGTGATATATCCCATTCTTTAGCAAAATAAATCTTGTTGTTTCGATAAAATGGAATTTAGGTCTAATGCCTCTTTTATGAATTCGTCGACAGTAGGCACATCTACATATTTTTCCCTGGATTCTTGCAATTCTTGAATTTGCATGTTGTTCACAGTAATGTCTGCTTCATGGCTTATCTTTAACACTTCCATATTCTTCTTCAATGGAGAGATTTGCTCAGCAGCTTGCTGGTTCACATTTTCTTTTTCAATTTGTAGCTTTTGCTCAAGGTGTGCTATCTTTTCTTCCCTCTCCTTTAATAAAATGGATACCTCCGTAAGTTTATCCATGGTGGCTATAGCATAGGCCCCTGTAAACTGCGATAGTCTTGTTAAATTTTCAGTAGGATTGGAAGGGATATCCTTCAAGATTATGTCCATCAGCTCATTCCTAAGTGGGATCTTGAGTGTATCTACCCTCCTTCTTTTCCTCTACCTCCTTACTACAACCTTGTGGAGTGGGCTGTAAAACACATTTAAAGGAGGAATTCCAGTCACCTTTAGGACAATTTCTGATGCGGGCAAAGTAGGAATGATTTATCTCTGCTACGAAGTTGTCCCTTGCTCATCCATCGGCTTAGACTTTGTAATTTTCTAAGTATGCAAAGGAGTGTGATATTCTGTGGTATCCTATGCATCTTTTGTCTTAAGAGTGTCTTGTAGTTTTTTATTGAATTGGTCCCACTACTACTCCATACTGCTGCTTTTGATATCAGAATCGGTATCTTTAGTCAGGTCACTTATGACATGCTTTTTCGGTTGACCTCCTACAGGATTCCACTATATTATTAGTGTCTTGGGCTTTCCCTGTGTCCACTTGGGACTCTATGCGAGATTTTGGTCCCTTTTTGTTGATAGTTACACTCGGTGTAGGATTCTCGTTCGTTCTTAAAAAATGAATGGAATTATTTTGAGCCTTTTGTTTCTGAATTACTAAAAGATTTCAAAATCTTCGAGACTCAAATTGGCCCTTCCCCACTCGAACGCTTGTTTGCTGACTGCAAAAGGTCTTCAGAATTATTAGCCTCATGGTTAAAGGGCTTAATATTCACTACAATAGTAATATTATGTGTTATTTTTTCTGGATCAAATTGTCTCTTTGGTAGAGTATGGGTCACGAGGCTCTCTTGCTAATAGTTTATTGGGGACATACAAAGGGAGGACATGTGGGTCCATTGTACTGCCAAAAATCCTGATGTATGTAAACGAGTCTTCAACAAAATACATTCCTACTACAAAGGTCTGTAGCGGCTTCTTTGGAAAAACTGGAGGCTTTCTTATTAAAAATCAATTGATGCAATGGTAAACTAAGACCATGACATACTTTATAAAAATGGAGTATATAATGGGATTCCCAAATCTGTTTATGGCTAATATGGATAGGGTAGGGGTGTTGCAGAGTCCATTTCCAACCCATGATTTGAAATTTAGTGCAGAAACAGATGGAATCCATGATATAGGCATTGAAATAAAATGGAGGAAGGTTCTTTGTGGAGGAGGATCTCTTCTGACGAAACTTGGAGATGACAGTGGCTAGGTTATCAGATAGGATAGTGGCCTAATGCATTATGTGGGAGTTGACACAAGCATTAATTAAAGGAATCCATTCTATGGAAAACACAGAATTATTAGGTAATCCATATAGTTTACATGACATAAAAGCTGCATAGTCGTAGGGGTTTTCCAAAGAAGCTACAGGATACATAACCATTTTATCATATTTGAACTTGTTCTCCAATACCCTCTAGCCTTGGATCATCTTGAAATCTTCTTCATTTTTCTTTGCAAAGTTGGCCAAATATGATTTGTCATATATTTCCTAAGGGTCAGGTATATGATACATTTTCTTCAGGTCTTTATCTTTGAACGACCTCATGAGCTCCATCTTCGAGTTCCTGAATTGCTTGTCTCCAATACCGAGATTTTCCACCACCCATCTAATCATATCAGTGTATCAGAGTAATTTCGCTCTCGCTCCTATTCTGTGAAGTAAGGAATATAAAGCATCTTTGAATTATACTCCCGAAGGTTTTATTGTGTCAGTCATCACCTTTATGATAATAATTTTAGGATTCTCATCTTCAAGCCTCTTGTATATGACCTTCCATGCTGTGACTCCTACATCGATGCTGGAAACTTTATTAGCGAATATAGGTGACATTTCTGATACCTCAGACTCTGAAATGCTCTGCTTCTTTTGCTTTTGCATTACCTTTCGTAATGACATGTCTTTTGAAGCTTTCCTGAAACGAAAGAGATATATCAGCACAGACGATATAGGGAAATTAAGGTTGAAAGCTCTCTGAAATGACTTTGAATCATGGGAAGATTTTGAACGAGATTTCAGTGTTAACTAGCCATAACTTGAAACATCATTACCTCTCCTCGGGCTGCTAAACATTAATTACCCTGTCAAACCACTCATTATTATATTAAAACATAGTAACTTCCCACGCTTCATTCTTTATTCGTGCATCACAACTTTTAAACGTTGTAATATATCGTGGCCTAAAGATAATTCGAAATGCAATTGTGAAAATCTCAATATTTCATTTCTAAAATTGTTAAAGGATGTCACAATGGCATGCATTATTTATTTGTGACTTTGCGAAGTGTGATCGTGTGTTCTCAAGGAATTCTGATTGGAACATCACAACGCAGGGGGGGGGGCCTTCATCGCATATTTCATTTCGATATTTTCTTAAAGATGTTTATAATTATCACATGGAAAACTGTGAAATGTGATTTTCGATAAAGGTCCTAATCTTGGGTTGTTTTCTAAGGGTTTCAAGGCAATTTCTCAGAGTTAGCATTTATTTTTAAAAGGCTAAATTTTTTATAAAAGGTTCCCCATTTATATGTCAAATGCTAACTATTACTCATATAAATGGGGGGTTGTTACATAGTACAACATATTAACACTTATATAACATTAGTAACAATTATTATAACAACAAAATGCATGATTAGTAATATTTTCCTTAAACAAATTTTGATAAAATTAATATTAATAGTAATAGAGATAATTATAATATTGTTGCATTAATATTCTATTACATTGACAATATTGCATTAATTATAACATAAATATATTATTAATGTAATAACAATATTTGATATAACAATTCATTTTTATATTACTATTGATGCTATTAACATTATTATTAACATTTAATATTATGTTGTGTTATTAAAACATAATGTAATATGTAATATAATACAATAGTGTAGTTGATATGTAATATAATTTAATATGTAATATAAGGGTTGATGATAGTATAATAATGTGCTTGATATGTAATAATGATTTAATATGTAATATAACATATCAATCATGGTTAACCATGGTCGACCATGGTCAACATTGATCAACCATGGATAACCGTATAGGTTAACCATCGTCAAGCATGATCAACAATCATAAAACTATAGTAGATGGCTAGGGTTAACCATAGTCGAACCATGATTAACCATCCACAACCACCATTGCAATGGTAATCATAGTTAAATCATGGTGAACAATGGATAAACCACAGATAAAATATGGTCAACTATAGTCAAATCATATTCAAACAATAGTCAAATGATGTCCAATCATAGTCAAACCATGTTCAACCATAATTAATCATGATCAACCATAGTCAAATCAAGGTCAACCATATTCATACAATCATCAAGCATAGTCAATCATAGTCATAGCATCATTAACCATAGTCATTCATAATGAAACCATAATCAAGGATGTTTAAACATGTTGAACATGGACAACTATAGTCAACTGTGCTCGACTGCTATCAAACAATTGTTAAAATAGCCATGTTCACCCATGGTTAAACCATTCTCACATATAGTTAATGTTTAATAATATTAATATGGCTTAAGGCACATTATTTTACTAATGTGGTTGAATATGTTTGACTATGTCAGCAATCTTC
This sequence comes from Pinus tabuliformis, assembly GCA_031772625.1. Classification (NCBI taxonomy): domain Eukaryota; kingdom Viridiplantae; phylum Streptophyta; class Pinopsida; order Pinales; family Pinaceae; genus Pinus; species Pinus tabuliformis. The sequence continues at coordinate 327,926,257 of CM062804.1, read as the reverse complement.
AACTTTTGTCAAACATAATTTTCTATTATTATTATTGATTAATATTAATAATCAAACACAATCAACCACATTAGTTAAACAGAGTCAACCTTTGTAGCCAATGTTTCAATATTTGACCATGATCAAACATGGTCAACCATATATTTACCATATTTCACAATAGGAAACCTTGTTCACTCATAGTCATCCTTAGTCAACGTAACTCGACCATATTCAAATGTAGTTAACCATGGTTAACCAAAGTCAAACATTGTCAACCTTAGTCAACTAAGGTCATCCTCAGTTGGTCACAATCAAGATTTAAAAATGTTTAAGAATAACAATATTATTATTAATAAAGTTGACTAATAATAATAGTTATATTAATATTGTGACGTTGAAATTGTACATAAATTTATCCAACGTCGCAATATCATAAACATTGTCGCAATGTTACATTACATTGAAATTTGTCCAATGTCATCATTCGACATTACAAAATATGTTCGACCACATTCAATATTGTGCTTGAATATGTTCAAATATGTTTGATTGTCTAGTGTTGCAATGTGACAACCATTCTCACAATTTTACATTACATTGCAGTATCTCCAACTTCGCAATCTAACATTACAAAATGTTGTTGGCCACATTTAATATTTTTGGTGAATATGTTCGACTATATTTCACTATGCTTGACAATCAACAATCTTCAACTTCAACAAAACATAATTTCCTATTAATATTATTTATTATTATTCATAATCAAACATATTGTGACTTCGTAAGGGTACACAAATCCATCTAACATCGCAATGTTATATATTGCAATTTATCCAACATCACAAAATGACATTATAAAATTAGACAACCACATTTACTAATGTGGTTGACTATGTTTGACTATGTTTGATAGTCAACACTCTTCAAATTTGGTTAAACATATTTACTTATTAATATTATTAATTAATATTAATAATCAAACATAGTGAACCACATTAGTCAAACATAGTTGATCATGGTTGACGATATTCAACTACAGTTTATCATCGTTGAGCATGGTCAACCATGATCAATGATTGACTTTAAATTAATCTTAATTGAATATTAAATGATTGATTATAATTCAACCTTGATAGCCCATGTTTAAATAATTGACCATGATCAAAATTGGTCAACCATATATTTACCATATTTAACAATAATCAACCTTAACAATCACTTGGTTGACAATGGTTGAAAACCATGGTCAACCATTGCGAATGGTTGAAAACCATGGTAAACCATTGCTAACCATTTACAGTTTTTGAATGTGGTCAACCATGGCCAACCATGGTCGACCATGGTCAACCATTGACAGTGGTTGAATATGGTAACCATTGTCAACCATGGTCAACCATTGACTATGGGAAAATATGCCCAACCATTGTCAACCATTGAAAATGGTCAACCATGATCAGCATTGTTAACCATGGTCTACCATTCTTAACTGTGGTCAATCATTGTCAATGGTCAAGCATGGTTAATCATTGTTAACCATGGTCAAGAAGTGTCAACTATTATTAATCATTGTCAACCATGGTAAATGGCTCAATATGGTCAGCCATGGCAAACCATTATCAAGCATTAACAATGGTTGAATATAGTCAACTATTGTCAACCATGGTCAACCATTATCAATGAGAATATGCCAGCATCAACCATGGTCAACCATTGCAAATCGCTGTTAAATATGGTCAACCATGGTAGATCACTATTAGCCATGGTAAATCATTGTCAACCATTACCTACCATGGTTAACCATTAACAACGATCAACTATGGCCAACCATTAACAATGGTCATCTATAGCTAACCATAGACAACGATTGTCAACCATTGAATATGGTCAACTCAACCATGGTTAACCACAATCAACCTTGATCAACCTCATCAACCCTCATTAGCCATGGTCAACCATAGTCAATGAATACGCCCACACACATCCATTGTAACTAATGTGGTTGATATACATTTATAAGTAGCATTTTTCACAATCAACATGTGAAAATAACGTTAATAAGCATAGATCAACCACATTAATAAGTGTGATTGTGCTAGTAATATATTGCTACCAAAATAAAATTTTCTAATGTGATTTTTCCGAAAATATTTCTATAAACTTATACAATACAAATAACAACTTATACAATGCAATAGATATATGCATGACATGATCAAAATGATCTTTCTACCCAGAAAATGGAGCAACAAGTTGTAAGTCTAAAGAAGCTTGGAATTTCAAAACCAATTAGCTTATCAAATTTGAAGGGTTTAAGAATTTTGTTATATACTTTCACATATTTAACATTCATATATTTCTTATCAAATTTGAAGGCTTTAAGAAATCTGTTATATACTTTGTTATATCTTACGGAATTTTTTTGATAATCTTCTAAGATTTTTATTTGTATGTTTGATTTTCAAATCGTCAAAACTTTAACTACTGTTCCATAAAAAGCTCAATTACAAAGTCAATGAAAATTATGGACACTCCTATAATTTGAATCTACAATTAAATTAAAATATCGACTTTATAAGTCACACTCTTGACACATAAATTTACAGCTAAATAAAAAGTATTAAGAAAAACATTAGTACAAAATATTTTTAACTCGAAATACCTTATATAAAATATAAAAAATCATAAATCATATATTTTTCTATTGTGAGATCTGTATGGTTAAGAAACGGCATAACATGGGTAACAGATTACAATTTCACTTATCAGCTATCAATTACAATTATCTTATTAACATCAGGACATGCACCTGCCATTTTGAATCGCATAGTTTAATGGCCAGTAGAAGAGTATAAATGGCCTTCGTATGAACATACCATCAAATTCTTCGGTTTGATAACTCCATGCATACCCTTCTAAAATGCAGCTATGGCGTTCACCCATCATTACTCTGCAACACGCAGACATCAGTATAAGAAATTTAAAGGTAAAATATAAACAATAAAAATCCTTCAACCACTATATTTCCCTCAACGATATTGAAGATCCTAGGAACAAAATAATCCGAACAGTCCTAACAGGAGGCTATTGGGTAGGGTACGTGAGGGCCACAGAGCCTGAACTTCTAACACGTTTTCGTTGAGCAAAAGGTGTTTATTGTTATCAGAGGCCTTACAAACGGTATATTTGGGAAGCAGCTGATCTCGAATCACGTTCTCCAGAATCTCTAGGCTCTTGCAGCAAACGCTCTCAGTTTTCATAAAAAAAAAACTCTCATGACTGTAAAGGGATATAAAACGATTCCAAAACCAGGGAAACGACATTGCAGAAAAATTGAGAATAAAACCACCACCATGATGGTGACAGCCATTTCCTTCGGACACTCCATATTTCTGCACATTCAAAGCGAGTATGAGACCATGATATGGAGACATTTTGTTTGTTTCCAGGTGATAAACTGCATGGTTTTCCAAGGCCAAGTCATTGCCGTTTGGCTCAATCTCTATAAATGATCCCATAGCCTTATTTCTCTGACTGACCAGAAAATTATTACTTACCACGAACTTCAATTGAATTTGGAAAAAAAAATTAAATGCTTATTCATTTATTAGCTTAATATATCATTTTTTAAAGCTAATAAATATCTTTATATATGTATATATATATAATTTAAAATAGTAAGCTATAAATGTATATGTACGGGGTTAAAGTTAAAAGGTTACATTGTTAGTTGTATGTATATAAATAAAAAGTTATATTGTTAAAATTTTTGGATATTTAAAGTGAATGATTTAATACTGATTTGTTAAGTGGTTATTTGTTTGTTTGGTTTTTGTGTTTTTTCTATAGGATGAGAAGTTAATTGGGTGAAAAACTTTACATTTAAGATTTTAATTAAAAAAGTTCCGAGGATTATGAAGTTTTAGTAAGTGTAAGTATTGGAAGTGATGATTGATGTTATACTATTCATTTTAGTAATATTGATATCACTTTTAGCATTTTTTATTTGGAATAAGAGATTTTTGGAAAAATTTTGGTAACCAAATGTAAATAAAAGAAATAATTAATGGTTGATTGATGATTAATGTTATATAATTCATTTTGTTAATATCAATCTCACATTTTTATCTTTCTATAAATATTATAACTAGTATTAAAATAATTATTCAAAATCATTATTAAACATAAAAAAAATTTAATAATGCACTTTAAATAATTATTTCTAAGACAAAAATTAATATATTAAATAACCAATAATGCACTTTTTAAATAATAATAATAAAAAACAACGTAAATCACATTTAGTAATTAACTCAATTATCTTTGTCATTCCGCTTTATAGATTATAGATAAGAATATATTCTTATTATTACTTACATTATAAAGGGGACCTTGTTTAGCACTCCAACTATTTAAAGAGGCTTACCTTGCCAGGACCATTAAACACAACTTGAGCATTTGTCAAAGCTTCTCCTTGGACGACTTCAAAGGAATTAAAGTAGGCGTCCATGAAACGTATTCCGGCCACACTTTCAGCGTGGAAACTGGAGCTGTTGAATGAAAATCATTCTGTTTACGAAGGTAAGAATTACAATTCTTAATTATTAAAATTCGACCATCTTTCTATTTTTCAAACCAAATTATTAAGATTTAATCATTTTTATTTTCTTTAATTCAAGTTTATAAAAGGATAACAAATTACTATCTTTTTATTTACATTTAAAAAATTATAATAATATAAATCTATATATATAAAAAAAAAAGAAAAAAGAGAGAACGCAGTATAATTCAAAATTAGATATTTAGACACACTCTAATTATGTTTTTTTTTTTGAAAACGGATAATATAAGTTTTGGTGAAATTGAGATTTTTTATTATTTAAAATATGTTTTTGAATGTATAAATGAGTTCAATGCCAATCTCTGGGAAAGTCACAACTCCATTCAAATACTTATGTGCAAATTGATCGATGAAACCTTAAAATATCAATCTCAAGGAACATTTAGTGGCTCGATAGAGTTCTAGCCTCAAGAAGACCTTCTCATATGGAGGGAGGACCTTGTCCCTACAAATTCAATTTCATAACTCGTGGGAAAGCCTTAAACCTCCTAATTGGTCATGAAAAGGTGTATTTAGGTTCTGTGGACTAAACAACTAGTACTTGCAATTTCAACTAATCCCGACATAATTTTGGACAAAATTGACAAGAAACGTTTTGGACAAAATTGACTAGAAAAGATGCCGAGAAAGAAACCAAAATGTAGAAGAGTTGGATTACAATAAACATAAATACTAATTAGATATGATGATGGTGATCATCATCATCATCATCATCATCATCATGAGGATTGACATAGAATTGTGTAATTGGATCTTAAGTACGTTAAAGGGTTACTTTGATTTTTTAGAATCTTATTTATGTGTTTAAAAGCAATTAAGGGAAGTGTTATAAAATTACCATGGTTTTGATGACTTAAGAGGCTAGGAAGGATGTTGTTGTGATAAATATTTGAAAATATGACCTAATTTAAGTATATAAATGGAACTTTCGGAGAACATGCTCATCAACTTCAAGTTTCTCATAATCATGAAGATGATAGAATTGCACATCCCATGATGTTTTGGGGTTTTTGACACCTAGTTTTGCTATGTAACTTGGGAAATTTCATTCAGATTCTTAGGATGTTGATTTTCTTCATTGCACTAGTTAAAATCAAGAGCCACTTTTGACCTTCTAAATTAGGGTTGACTGTGTCCTTGTAGTACTTTAGTTTCCTTTTATCTTATAGTTCTTTTTCCTACCAAATATTCTCTTTAAATTAAGAATTAATAATATTTTTAATATTATTAGTATTCTATACAATGATATCCTCCTATCATCCCTAATGCTTAATCTGATACATGGAATCTTGATGCCAACCCCACTTGAGCTAGTGGTTTTTTAGCTAGATGTTTAAGTGTTTTTCAGGAGCCTCTTTTTTTCCATGATGTTTATCTTACTCTTGTACATTAAGTACCTAATAATGGTTGTGTGCTCAATTAGGGAAATAAATTCTTTTATGGGGAGGATAAAATAGAGTGAATTACCTTTAGTTTTAAGATTATAAATTATAAGATTATTTTGGATCTGCTTTATCTCTCTCTAAGATTCTTTAGAGATATTATGTCCCCAAACTTCACATCCATATAATATAAAAAGAGTGAAAAGTGTATCAGAGACGAGTGTATTTTTTTTATATGAAATCCCACTTCTAAATGTCCACTTCTTTACATTTGCCTTCAAGTCCATAATAATTTTTCCATCCTCAATTTATCATGTTCTCAACACTATGGTCACAATTGAGCTTGTGATGGATATTAATGCCATGATATCTATATGAATGTGCTTCCTTCAAGCTATTTTTATCATATACAAAAATGTCATACGTGATTTTATTTTTTCAGATTTGTTTATCGTAACCTTTGTTTTGTTAATAGTCACAATCATACCCATATTAGATTATAAGTCCTTGAGGATTCTTATATGGCCATTAAGGTCATAAATATTGATTTCTATAGGAGAAATATTGGCAACATAAAGGAGAAGGATGATGAATATAACAACAAGAGTCAAGCTAGTACAACTAACATCTCCTAACCAATATTCTGACATATCAATGTATATGGTAAATGAGGTAGGGGATAGGGGACAACTTTTCTTGATTCCTATATTATAGCTAATTTATTATGATCAATCCCTAGTGTTCCTAAACTTGGAAATAACACTCTCATGCAACTTTAATTAACAACTCATAGCTAGAAGGAAATTTTAGATCGTCTAACCTATTCCAAAGGTTGGTCCTTGATATAGTGTAAAAATATTTATTAACATAAACAAAACAATTGAGGATTTTTGTTTTACAATTGTATCAAAATGATCATAGGTGTAACAAGATAAACCACAACTGAATGATAGCCTCTACAACTAGCTTGGATTTTAGCCTTTTTTCCATGGCTTTTGGGCTATATTGTCAATCTTCTTTTCCAAATTAATTCCATATAGATTGAATAAAATGGGGCTAATCATAATGGTTCTGTTATTAGAGGGATTAATTTTATCGTCTCTTTATAGATAGGAACATTCAGGCTTTGAGTATAGGGCTTAGGTAATAATTTCTTGACTACTAAATGCAACATCTTTTGTATGCGAGAGATAAGGATAATCTCTACATTTCTTCATATCTTTTGATGGTAGAATTTAATTTCGTTATATTTCCCTTTTCTGAGTCACGTAAGCCTAAGATTTACCTCTTTTACAAAATCACTTCATCCTCTATGAATACATTTGAAATTTTTTCCATAATAATTGGGGGTTCATAAATATATTTAAGATAAGAGTTTCGGTTTTTTAAAGAGAACCATATTATTTTGTTTAGTTCTATAGGTTAAAAAATTTCACCAAAATATTTTAGGATCTAGCTTTAAAATCCATAGTACTCAAAAATTTATACCATAAGAACATAAATAATAGAAAAATTATTTATAATATAAATATAAATACAATTTAATGTAATGTATGCTAGATATGAATATAAATACTAACATGCATATTCATTTGGGAGGTGTTAATAGAAATCATTTACTCAATATAATATATAATAAAGTGAAAATTATATAGTAGAACAAACTTATTTGGGAAATTATCTCTTAAAATTTAGTAGGAAATTTAATCCACAGTAGCCTCGATCATCTCCTCAATGAAACCTCTTATGCACTTTTAGATGCTACTAATAAATACTATGCTCTTCTAGGCATATTTTTCTCAAAATGCATAGGATATATCCTCTTGGTAATTTTCTAATAATTTTAAACTTTTGGGTACCCTTCCAAAAAATTTGGTCAAGGGAAGAACTCTAGATTGGTGGTGGGTGTTATTATATTTATGCTTTAAAAGTAATAAGAAACCAATAAATATAGTCCTCTACAAGGTGGAAACCTCCTTTTACAATGAATACAATATACAAAAAAATATTTCATGATCCTAAGACTAGGTCTCCTTTGTATCTATATATGAGACAAGGGCTACAAATATAATAACATAGGACTATGAGGCGTTCTAGCCTACATAACAATGTTGAGCGTAGGGTTAAAATGGTGTTTATATAGAGCTTAACATACGCCTTTTATTGAAACACGTTTTTTCCTCAATAATTGACTAATTGTCAATAATTTTCTACGAATAAGTCAACTTCCCATGTTATATATTCCATTGGTAAGTTCTTCTATTTGATGATGTAGTCCAAAATTGTCCAGCCACTCGGCTGCTTAATCCTTGTTTCAAGGATTATTTCTACTTCTAATATGATTTTCCCTTCTTCATTTATCACTAATACACTTCTCTATTGAAAATCAATAGTATGCTCATGATCTTGATTAGGTGGAAGAATCTTTGGAATTAATCCTAATACCTTGGGATAATTTTTGACATCTTTGTAAAGATTCCCTGACATAGATGATATTGATATTTGAACATTTAGTGAACATAATTATGTCATTTCACATTAGTGCAGTCCTTTTTGACTAATTTTATCATTCCATTGGATCTTATCACTTTATATGGCTTTCCTTGGATACCTCTAAGCTCAAATTCCTTTCCTTATTAGCTAAGTCTTATCCAGAGATATTGAAAATTAAAGGTCATTGTTCCCAACGATTGTAATCATTGGACCACTAATACAACATCAACACCACCCATATGTATGGAAATTATGGGATGGTCCAACAAATAATACCCCTTAATGAGCTTAATATTATGGCACTTCCATAAACAATTTATGATGCTTCCATCTCGAGTAGTTACATGAAAGTCTAGTGCTTGATCTATGAAACAATTGAGAAGTTTTGCTAATTTATAATTGATAAAGTTATAGGTACTGCCCAAATTAATGAACATTGTTACATTTTTATTTTTGATCTATCCTTCTATCTTTAGGGTTTTTGGAGTATTAATTCTAGTCAATGCATGACAATATATTATTGGAGTGGTCTATTGTAACTCTAAATCTTGTGACTATTCCAATTTTTCATCTTCTTCCTCTTTAGAGCCAATGTATAAGAATTTATTCTCACTATTGTTTTCCCATTACTATACTTTCTATCATAGTTGAAACATAATCCCTTTCCTCTTATTTCCTCTATTTTCTGAGGAGTCAACCTTGTTGGTTTAAGAGAGGGAGCATGATCTTCACTATATATATTCATGGACAATTTTCTAGTGGCCATATTTTCACTTTCAGCTTTTATTTCTAGACTGGAATCATGATGTAGAGTGTTAGGTTTAAATAGAGACACCACACATTGGATTCTTTCCTTTAAATTTATATAAATAGGTGTAATAGATTATCCTCCAAAATATTCTTTACTTTGAGACTCAAATTTTGAATTGTTGAATATTATTTGCAACTAATATCTCGTGACTAAGTTTTTTATTTGTAAATTTGTACATGTCATGTTTTCTTATTGTTGTGACTTTCAAACTGAATTGGGACTAGTTTATCATTATTATTTCACTAATAAATATTTTATGTAAGCTTATTTTGTTAAGTTTTTAGTTAAAAATATATATGTAAAATAATTATGAAGCTATAGTTGGTTAAAGAGAAACTATGGGATGCAATTTAATGATGGAATTTAATTACCCTTGATGAAACAATACATAGGCATCTAATCTGAGCTTTATATTATTAAATTATGAAAATTTGTTGATCAATAACTCTCTTCGTAAGTCTAGATGTTGCCTTAGAAGGCTTTGGATGATGAGGCTCATTAATGAGCCAAGCAACCAATTAATCACATTATACATAAATTTCAATTATATTGTACATAATAATTAAAAAAATTATTAAATACCTATAACCTTTTCTATTTTCATAGGGATGTGTTCATCGTCGACCAAGAAAGTAACTGCTAATGATCTCATGCTAGTGATATGGGTAGATCTAGGAAAACATGCTTAAAAATGTGCAATGTCACTGTCAGCATCTAGTGCACATTCTATCTTATGCTACTCAGGGGGCGTAGCACTGACATCGATCTTGGGGAGTGTACTATTATGAGTGATTGGCGTGTCACTGAAAGGTGGAGATTGAAATTTGTACAAGTATGATGTTGTGTCCATGTGGAATGGTTATGGTAGTAACATTGACCTTTGTAGGCCTATGTTGAGGATAAATCTCATCTAAAAGATCGTGTAACAAATATAGGTTTTATAAATGAATTTTAAGAGTATACAAATTAAAATAGTAAATAATAAATGGGAGAATTAAATATATTCATGCTTACGGCATAATGACGAGTCTTATGCATCAATATTTTAATTATTTCCCTTGTTGACTATGTCTTCAACTAAATATCAACAAAAGAAGCAAGATCATTGTTTGATATTTTCGTAAGATTCTTTATTGTTTGCAGTAGATTTGTGGAAGAATAGATTTTTTTATCTATAATCTCTTCCTCGGGGTGATCTGTCAACTGATCTAACATTGGTTCCTTCCACTTGTCACCCTAATACAATGGTGTTGCCAACAATGCAATATCACACTACTATTCATAAGCATTGTTTTACATGAATTGATAAATAAAGAAATGTCAAAAGTCGATGTTGCCCCAAACTAAAAATAAATGCCTCAAAAGGGATAAAATGTTTGGGACAACATGTATATGAAGCCTCATGCCTTATCATAGAGGTATCACTTTTACCATTAAACAAATTATCCCTAAATTGAGCCTCCCCTCACCAATAATTTCCCTTGAAAAGGGTCGAGATTTATTTTGTAGTTTGAGAGATTTTGCTAGCCCTAGGTTTGAAACAGTTAGTCACCATTGTTGCTAAAACGATATGTATCCTAATTCCAACATTTAATTATCGAATCCAAGATCGTAAGACTTAGAGATGCAAGAACAGGAAATGCAAGATTATAACCTATTCTAACCTATGCTAACAACTAACACTAGAAAGAATGAATTACTGAGGATTATAACTTGTCATTAGACTTTGAAATTCTAATGCATATCAGGTTGCAAACCAAAATATTTCATTACCGATATATAATTTTCATGTGTACCTTATAATTAGGTATTTAGACTTTAAAGGTTGTAATCCTCTAGTGATGAAAACTAATTAATCCTTCTCAAGAATAGAAAATTACAAATTAAATTTCGACAATTACAAGCAGAAGTGTGTGACGTAAGTAAAGAAGACAAGGAAATAAAATACAAGAAATGCATTAATAAAATATCAAAAATAAATGCTAAACAAGCTCAGGGACATAATGATATATTGTAGGTTTTTATTTGTCGTGGGAATCTTTTACCAACTGAATTGAAAGCTCTTAATAAATTAAAGAATTATAAAGTATACACCACAAATTATTCAATATTCTGATGTAGGATTTGGTTTCTGCTATCGAATTAAGTACTAAAAAGATTGAAATTGAAATTGTGAAAATTGGTACCGAATTAAGTACCGAAAATATGGAAATTAAAATTCTAAATATTGGTACTGAATTGAGTACCTATATTCTAGAAATTAAAATTATGGGTACCGAAACGTGTTAAGAAATTAATTTTAAGTTTTCTTAACTCTTAAGCCCGAGAAAAATCAATTTGAATTTGATCATAACATGTTCTATTAACAAATCTAAAAATATAAAAAGAAAATTTTAGAAAAATACTACATGAAACATGAATCTAATAAAAACTGAAATGAAACATTAAACAAAATATATAATCAAGGAAACTAAATATTTCTAAATACTACTGTACGAATAGAAAATCCAAAACGTTACCTAAGTCGAGGGGCCCTTCCTGACTTGGCAATGTTTCTAGAGACTAAATAAGATCAAAATAATATGCAAGGTTGAGCAATAATTAAATATTTATTACAAAAATCCAATCATCAACTTTACATATGGAAATTAAAATCTCTTACAAAAATCAACTTAGAGTAATGATGCAGTTCCTCTCTATGTCCTCTCCTCTTTTTTTGCTGTGCAGATCCATTTGTCTTTATAATACATAGGATGGAGGAGGTGATAATATTGACTCCCATATAACTCTGACTTCCATACTATGATTAAAATAATGAATACCATTTAAAGCAATCTTCTTATGATTTAAAATTTTATTGAATCATGCATTGGAGATGGAAATGATGCCACTTGGAATTAGTTTGAATTTATTCCAAGTTTAGACGTAACTACAGAGCTTGGAGGTAATTGCATGGATCTATTCGTGTAGAGGTGTAGAATTTGGTAATGAATTGTTGAACTTGTACTGAACTAAGTATCGAACTGCCAGACTAGATTGAATTGGTACCAAACTGCTAGAATTGATATCTAGAGATGGGAATTTTTGTAGTTGAAAATACTCCTTGGGAAAATAGCCACATTATTAACCCATCATTGATAAAACCATATTAAATACATGTATAATCATTAAAAATATAATAAATCCATCATAATTAACCACATGGTAGAAGAGGTTAATTTAGCATAATTTGATGGTATAATGGCTATGAAAGTATCATAAATGTGGGAATATCGATCATGAATAGAGACATTATATATTGAATGATCTAACATATTCAAAGCCCAAAATTGCCGCATGCTTAATATTTTGGATGCTCTCATGCCAACAAAATCCTTGACTATCACATTGTTTCTTGGCGCAAGTGGTTAAAGGTGAATTGTTATTCCATCATAGATTTGATAGATTTTACAATAGGGTAATATAAATTAAGGACAAGTAAAATATGGACTAGGAAGAGATGATGGATGGTATAATTTGATGATGAAGATAATGGCTAGAAACTTGTAAGACCATTATTCACTTTGTAGTTCTTTTTTTAGATAAAAAATAATGACTTCATCCTTCTGTTAAGAGCATTCATATGATGATTTTGTGAATTCTTTATGATGTACAAGGAGAAGACACTATAGATGTACATTTGTATTCATGTACCAAAATACTTTTCTTCTAATTCTTATGGTCTTACTAGAATATGCATTGATGGATTTAGAAATGGAGGGTTTAATGGTAGCTTAAGAAAAGTAAATATTTATGGAATAGGAAGTGTTTAATCATCAAGCATTTTTAAATTTTAATAAGTTAAAAGTATTAATAGTTGGCATTGGTGACAAATAGTTGTGGGAGATTGTACATGGTTTGGTTGAAGTATTAAGATGTTTTGGAGTTTCATAGGTGCTTAGAAGAATGTTTGCAGATGGCTTGAAGCAATAATTACATATCTAGGTGAAGAGTTTTTAGTTTTTCCTAATTTAGGGTGTGGACACTAATTAAGAACTCGCAATTAGTGGGTGTTGTTTTGAAAGCCTATATTTCCAATGCAAAACCCATGGACACAACCAAGAATATCATGCGTAACATGTGGACATGTCTTTTAGGATGCAAAAAGAAACCTCGGGCTTTTACCAGTGAATTTTCCCATGGTTTTGAAGTGAGTTGTTCTAGTATTTTACATAGTGATTGATTTGGTCATCAATGAGAAACATAACATCATTAATCATCTAATATTGTATTTAATGTGGTTGAATTGATCATTATTATTCAGTCACGTTTTGATCATTTGATCGCATCATTAAAGAAGTGTAGTTTCATTATTATTAGCATTGATGTGGTTTGATTTAGTGCTTTGGGTAATTGTTTTAAATGGTATTGGCCATGATCTAAAACATGGTTACACACTCAGTGAAATTGGATCCATCAATATGTTAGTCTACGCAAGGTTGATGTTTCGATACCAATTGAATTGGTCTTTGGTTGATTTGGTCTTGAGAGGAAAATTGGAGTGAAACGAATGTTCAAGTTAATGCATTGAGGAGGTCATATTTGATTATTTAGGCAATTATTTTAAAATTCCAATGCTATGAAACGATTAGAGTTTAGACATGTTATGCTCTTATGTAATTTAAAAAGTGTAGAACCTAGGATGGAGTGTGAAATGGTATTATTGTAGCTGCTAATATATCAAATTTGTGCTTATTGGATCATGTGCATAATATAGTGTGCATGAGTGTGTATGTATTGATTTGGTATATTGGTTCAATCAGAATGGAGCAATGCTTTTTATTTGAATGATGGTGATGTGTATTTTCAAAGCATATATGGTTATGTGTTTGACCTGAGTTACACACAATGCACTTTTGGAGGCTAAATGAGTAATGTAGTGTGATTCATGGAACATTTAGGCTGTGGAATCGGAATAACCATGGTATTTACCCATGGTATTCACTTGAATATTACCATGGGATTGGCATAACCATGGAATTTACTCATGGTATTGACTTGGAGATTACCATGGTACCAGTGTCTGTGGTATTGGCATAACCATGGTATTTACCTGTGGTATTGATTTGGATATTACCATGTTACGGGTGACCTAGCTTTTTACATAACAATGGTATTTCCTTATGGTATTGGTTTGGAGATAATTAAGGATAATTTGGCATATACTGAGAAGAAAAAGAAAAAGTATTGAGTTGTTTTTTCTTTTTTGGTGATGGTTGAGTGAGTAAGAGTGTGTGTGAGAGAAGAATACCTTGTGTAGGTTGTGCAGGGAATATGTAGAAAATATACAACAATTTATAGCAATAGTAAATGGCAGAAAAAGCATGATTTAGCCATAATTTTATCCAGAAGTGTGGTGATCGAGTAAGGAATGATTGTAGATAATTTCCTATATGCTCATTATATTTTCATCAGATTATATTTTGTGTATGTAGCATGTATTATTTATGGGCTTTTTGAAGTGACTGAGTGAGATGTAGTAGAATTTTTCAAGGTGATTGTTGTATTTGTTTTGAACCTATATCGCTAGAGGTTTTTGTGTTGTTCTAGTTGAGCAGTTTAGATTGACTCCAGTCTAAAAATGAATGAAATGAGGGTCACATAGAAGAGTGCAGTGGGGGCTCTGGCTAATTCAATACAAAGAACATATTTCTTCATGTGTCCAATTAGAGTAGGGTGAGGCTCGTTGGACATGGTGGCTTCCAGCAGATGAGGTCCATAGAGTCTTGAGATAAGGATCAGATTTCTTCATGAGTCCAATCGGAGTTGGGAGAGGCCTGTTGTTTGTGGTGGCTTCCAATTGATGGATTTATGTAGATTTGTGAAATGAGGATCAACGTTCTTACTGATAGTAGCCATATGTATTTTCTATGTATTTAATTGTTTGACGAATAATAAAAGTATTGAGCAATGCAGTAGTAACATCATATGGTTTTTTTGTCTTAGAGAGGGTTTTCCACCATGAATATCTTGTGACCCCTTGTGCATGTTTATATTGTTGATTTTATGGTTCATGTCTGATGATCTTGGTGTAGACGCAAATTCATATCTATTATTGACTGAGTTGTTTAATTTTTTATGTGATATAATCAGCTAATGGATTAATGTATTTGTATGTGAATCAGTAGCTGGAAAAGAATTGAATTTTTTTTATAATCCTATCACTAACAGTTCAGCCCCCCTAGTAGTGAGCTCATTTACAAAAATTAGCATGAGAGTCAATGCCTTTGTTGCAGCTTAATCATTAGAAGGTGGATTTGGGAAAATCATGGGTTACCAATATTCTCCACAACTCCATGCCTTAAATTTCCGAGCATGGAGAGATAAGGTAGAAATAAAACTTTATGCTCAAGGATCTAAATTTTGGAGAATGGTGATAAATGGTGTTTGGTCAATTTAGTGTGATCTAAATTGCTATTTAAAATGTCAATCCGGGATTCGTAAACTGATGAAGTGAAGTGTACTATATGTACTAGATAACCATTTCCTTAGTCTTTTGTCGTTTTTGAGTTTTTTTTTAATTTTTTTTTGGATTTATCTTACCCTAATGTGTGATGGCGGAAATGAAAGTTAAGTATGGAATATGGATGGATGATGATGATGATTTCTACAGTGATTTTTCAAAACTTAGAAAGTGCTCAAAAAGAAAGCTTTAAAACAACTAAACTGAAATCAATTCTTAAGAGGAAGTAAATGCATCAAACAGTGAACTAATGACAATGGCCCAGTATCCTTGCTGCTGAATGAAAAGAAAGTAAAAACTGAACTTAAATAAACTCAAACTAAAAGCAAAGCAACTAATTCACACTACATAAACTCTTCAGATGCTTTACCCTTCAGCTCAATCTACCTTGTGGGAAGCAATCATGGACAAGTCAAGCAATATGATATCTAAATGGCAAGAAATTAAATCGCACAAAAGAAACTAGTCACACTACTTTAACTCTTCTGGTCCTTTACCCTTTAGCTCAATCTACCTTGTTGGAAGCAACCATGAATGAGTTTAAGCAATATGATAACTAAATTGCAAGAAATTAAATTGTAGAAAGGAAACTAATCACACTACTTCAACTCTTCTGATCCTTTACCCTTCAGCTCAATCTACCTTGTGGGAAGCAATCATGAATAATTTTAAGCAATATGATAACTAAATCACACTACAGTTAGTAATATTCTGATTTCTTGCTAATAGAGTCACTTCACTATAGAAAGAAACCATAAACTGATGAGCAGTATGATATCAAAATAACAGAAAAAAAAAAAAAAGAAGCAAATCACAACTTGAAAAAGGCAGTACTGAAATTAAACTTCAGAAAATGAAAGTTAGCAGGAAGGACAAGATGATCTCATGTGTCAATAGTTATCAAAAAGATGAAAATTTTCCCGGGTTGTCTAAGAAAACCTGCAGAAAAGCACTGATCAGCTGACAACTATAAGAAAACAGGGGTGAAAATATAAACAACAATGAGTTAAGAAACATTAAAACAGCGTGTTATGTACAAGCTAAAGATTATGAAAGCAGAAACATAATAAAACCAAATGAAAACTTTACAAGGCTTCAGCATGCAGGGGCCCTCTGCCACTTCAGTCAGTCAACGAGTAGTCACACGAATGAACTCAGAAAAGTCTTCTCATGTATTAAAGCAACAACATATATAAAACAGTGGGGTAATAACAACAACAGTTCAAAAATTACATATCAAAAAGCTTCCTTATAGCGTTCATCGACGCGTTATTTATAATGAAAAAGTGCTGAACTAACTAACTGAATCCTACGCTATTAACTGCGTTGCCAAAGACACGTAGATCTCTTCAGCCGAGATCTAGCGTAACTGTCATCCTGTCTATTAAATCTCCGGAGTGGTAGCTGTTGGATTCAGGTTACGGGAATGATCTCCAGGTGTGCCGGTGTCTTCGTGAGCTGAGGACTGTGCCACGTAAACGTTCACATGCTCAAAACAGAGATGTGCCACTGCTGAACTCCTTAGTTGGCTTTGCCTTTGACCCTCGTTGACCGTGACCTTCCATGGATGATTTGGCTGATTTGAAGGGACACGTTCCATGTATCTGTCACCTGGAGCTTGCCCATGTGGTTTGTTTCTTCATAGGACACCTGTAGCACAGCTTTTAACAAAATAGCTGCAGAATCCCGTGTTGGCTGCGGAAGCCTGTGCTGGCTGCGGAAACTGACAAGTTTCCGCAGCTGCATGACCAAAAAAACTAAACCAAACAACAATCATAAGCATAGTCAGAAAACCATGTAAAAAGCTCTTTTTAAACTACAATGCAATGATTTAACAGTTGGGTGGATGAAATAAGTGGAAAAGGAAGGCTGAGAGGGTGTATAGGAAGGTGCAGGTTTGAGGCTCAACATACCCCCACTGTGAAGGTGTTGCATGTCCTCATGCAACCAAAATTGAGTTATTTCCCTCTAATCCACATGTTCTGAGGCTTCTGCAAGGACATCTAGCCCTCTTTTCTTCTTCTTTGATGCTAACATCATCCTTGGCTTCCTGACTAGACATTTGAACTTGAGGTTAATCAATGCTCTGCTTAACTTTTTTCACTTCTTCTTCAGTTTTTTGTTTTTATTTTGCCACAGTCCTAAATGGAGCATAGTGTTATCATGGACAATCTTGTCTACTTTACTCTGCTCTTTGAGTGCTTCATTTTCCTGTATGATATGCCTATTTAGGACTTCTAACTCAAATACTTCCTGTTTCAAAGACTGAACTTGTGCATCAAGTGGCAGAGAGGTACTTGGTCCTGCAGCTGATTGTTCTAAGGATTCTAGGTAGTTATATACCTCTTGCTGATTAGGATCTACCTCAGGTGTCTTTCTCGGCCTAAACTCAAAATCTGGTGGAGGAGGACTGCTCTCTCTTTCCGGCCGAAAAGGGCTTTCCTCACGTGGAGGACTTGACTCAATGCTTGGCTGGGCTGGAGATTTCTCAAGTGTCTCTTCACCTAAATCAATAAAGTGAGACTGTTTTTCTTTGGTTTTATTCCCCTTCCCTTTTAGCCTAGTGCTCCTTCTTAAGTATGAACTAGTACTCTTCTTTTGTGCACTCTGTTTTCCTTTTTGCTTTTTCTTGGCTATAGCAGCAGCCTGAAGATCTATTAATCTTTCTGACAGAGGTTGATAATCCTCTTCTATGGATTGCTCAGGGGATGGATAGACTTCTTGAATGGTTCTTTTGCCTTTTTCTTTCTTCTGTTTCTTACTTTTAGCTCTGTCTTCTTCTTCTTTTTGGACAGTTTCTTGAATTTCTATTGTAGGGGAGTCTTGGATTGTAATGTTCTTTTATTTCCTCCTACTTTTCCTTGGAATCATTGGTGGACTGCTTCCAAAGGCCTCA
Organism: Pinus tabuliformis; assembly: GCA_031772625.1. Classification (NCBI taxonomy): domain Eukaryota; kingdom Viridiplantae; phylum Streptophyta; class Pinopsida; order Pinales; family Pinaceae; genus Pinus; species Pinus tabuliformis. The sequence goes on along the minus strand of CM062804.1, from coordinate 327,907,573 downwards.
GACGGCTCTTGGAAGTAATTTCTTGTCAAGAATTGCTCCCAAGTATTTTTAGTTTTCTTCAACTGATCCTCAATAAGAATTTTTATGAGCCCATGATGGTAGAGATGAGGTTCAATGTTTCCTACGTGTTTTTGAACTGTAAAACTCATCTTTTTCAAACTTGATAGCAGAAAATGAGGCAAATTAAGAGTGTGACCATCTATGAAATTCATCATCAGTCTAACATGATACATATACATAGAGCCAAAACGACCTTCACACGTGATAAATTTCTGGATGACTAACAGTAGACTAGACCATTCCTCTTTTAGTACATGAACAGGAATGCCTCTTGTAAAAACGGTGGTATCCATACCTTGATTTTGTAGCATGATTCTCCATATTTGATCGTCCACACTTCTATTTTTAAACCACCTTTCACCTTCTTGAGGTAGGCCCATGGCAGCTGCTACTGTGGCCTCGGTCACTGTGAATTTTAAATCTCCAACCTCCACTGTTTTTCCATTAAAAGACCGTGCAAAAGCTTTGGTCACCTCCTTGTTATAGCCTTTAAACTTCTGGATAAATCGTAGCCATCTAACTTTCTTCAGCAATTCCTTAACTTGAGGATAACCCTCCAAGTATTTCGGTCCTTCCGGCTCAGCTCTCAGTAATTTTCCCATCTTATGTTTTAAATTCCACTGAGAGTTCTTCTGTATGTGAGGGTTTAAGGAAAAATAGCTCTGTTACAGGGTTTAGGATAGACTGTAGTGTTTGCAACGGGGTTTAGGATGGCTGTAGTGACTGCAGTCAAGGTTTAGGATGAACTGTAGTGGCTACAGTTAGAAATGGAGAACAGGAAATGGAAGTATCCAAATTACCGGAGGAACAGAGGGTGAGCAACAGTGAACAAGTTTAAAATAAAATACGAATGCATGCGAGGAGTAGGGTATAAGTGGAGTGTGAGTGGAGTGATAAGCAAGTGGAGTAACGGTGGGATTCTTTCGAGTCAGATGATGGTGTATGAGATTTTACACGTCTCAACAGACGGCTGCGGAAATTACGGCTGGGAAGAGCCGTAACACAATAGGTCACGTCTCAAGAGTACGGGTAATAAATGGAAGTGCAGTCATACTTGAGTTTAAACTCGGAATAATCATAAGACAGTTAGAGAAATGAATGCGAGGTGTGTGGAGTGGTATCGTAGAATAGGAGTGGTAGTGGAGCTACCGTATCAAATCATTGCTCATAGTAGAACTTGTTATGGTTTAATGACTATGCGTAATTATGACTTGAATTGTTATTTGATAAATATTTTTGATCATACCTTTGTAATTTTGTCATTTCTTGCTCAAGGCTTCTAACCAATTGCTCTTCTTTGTTATCTTGGAGATGCCCCATGTCTTTAGCTCAATTACACCTGCATTTCATGATGATTGCATTAACAGTTGATTGTAGATTTTGAAAACAGAGTGATGCTGGCTGCGGAAATCATTTTTGGCTGTGGAAACTGCTTCTGGCTGCGGAAACGGTTCCCAGCTGCGGAAACTGAGACAACACCCCCTTAACTGCACAAAGATAGTTAGAGGAAAACCAACTGAATGAAAATAGTCCTGAAGGGGACTTTTATTGATGGAGTGAAATGGAATGAGTGAAATGAAGTGGGAGTGAAGTGGAGTGAAGTAAAATGGAAATGAGATGGAGGTGAAGTGAAATGACAAGTGAGATGAAGTGAAGATGGAAAGAGAAGGAGAGGAGATTTTTTTTGGAAAATATAGAGTGTCAGGTGTCCCTGATTTTCACTCTACATTTTCTGCATAAGACCGCCAATCTTTGATTGGTTTTCAGGCTTATACACACACACACACACACACACACACACACACAGATATATATATATATATATATATATATATATATATATATATATATATATATATATATATATATATATATCTATATATATATATATATATATATATATATATATATATATATTTTTTTTTTTTTTTTTTTTTTTTTTTTTTTCAAAAACTGAAGGAAACAAAGAATAGGCTGAGGGGGGAGAAGAATTTTTCTCCACCAGTCTTATTGCAGAATTCTCTTGGAACATTTTGATAAATTCCTCTTTTGAGAGTGGCTTATGATAAATTTTCAATCGGTGGCCATTCACAATAAGAGGAGTCTGAAATTCATCAATGGTCTTGATTCTTACCGCTCCATTGTTAAAGACTTTATCAATCTCATATGGCCCAAGCCAATGAGTCTGAAACTTCCCTTTGAAGTCTTCAAACTTGGAATCAAATAGTAAAGCCCAATCTCCCTCTTGAAACCTTCTCTCTTTGATATATCTGTCATGCCACTTAGCTCTTTGATGTTGAACTAGATCAGTCCTTAAAATTGCATCTTGTCTGATCTCATCTATCTCATTCAGCTGCTCCATTCTGTGCTTTTGGGCTTCTGATAGATTCATCCCCAACTGAACTGCCATCTTGAAAGTTTTGACTTGAAACTCAATGGGGAGTATGACTTCTTTCCCATAAACAAGTTCATAGGGAGAATGTCCTATTGTGTTCCTCCATGTAGTTCTGTAGGCTCATAAGGCATCACGAAGCTTTTCTGCCCAATCTCTTCTGTGGAGATGAACAGTTTTGGTGATGATGCTCTCAAGAACTTTGTTTGTAGATTCCACTTGGCCATTTGCTTGCGGATGGTAAGGAGTAGATTTTTTGTGCTTGATTTTGTATTCTTCCATCAGCTTCTCCATCAAGTTAGATGTAAATTGACTTCCCTGATCTGTCACAATTTCTCTTGGGACACCAAAACGAGTAAAAATATCCTCAAAAAGAAATTGAATAACTGAATTTTCAGTGGCAGAAGGCAATGCTTTGGCTTCTACCCATTTAGTGACATAATCAGTGCAAACCAATATATACTTCTTTTGTCTAGATGGTGGATTAATGGGTCCAATGAAATCTAAAGCCCATTTTTCAAAGGGTTCGATGAGTACCTGTGGTTGTAATGGCATTTCATTTGAGAGAGTCGGTCTCCCAACTCTTTGGCAGCTGTCACACCTTCTGACATATTGTTTTGCATCTTTGAAGAGAGAAGGCCAATAATATCCTAAAGAAATGATTTTATAGGCCGTCCTCTTGTCAGCAAAGTGCCCACCACATGGTTCATCATGACATGCCTTGAGGATGTCAGGAATTTCATCTTCCCGAACACATCTTCTGATCACACAATCTAGCCCTGTCTTAAACAATTCATTAGAAATCCATGAATAATTTGAACTCTCCTGAATAATTTTCCTTTTCTCATTAGGAAATAAGTGTGGAGGTAGCTTCCCTGTAACCAAATAGTTAGCAATATCTGCATACCAAGGAGTCTTAGTAGTTACTGCAAACAAATATTCATCTGGAAACTTATCCTCTACAGGAGAATCTTCATTAGTATTTTGGATTCTAGACAAGAAATCAGCTATTGTATTTTATTTCCTTGGTCTATCTAACACAGTAATATTGAATTCTTGTAAAAGTAAAAGCCATCTTGTAACTATGCCATTAGTAACAGGTTTGTTCATGAGATATCTAATTGCAGAATGATCAGTATGGACAAAAGTTTCATAGCCTGTTATATAATGTCTAAACTTGTTGATTGCATGAACAACAACTAAGAACTCTTTCTCAGTCACAGTATAGTTTAACTCAGTGGGAGTCAAATTTTTACTGGTGTAGTAAATGGCATAAGGAACTAAATCCTTTTGACCCAACACAGCTCCTAGAGCTGTATCTGAAGCATCTGTAGAAATATGGAAAGGAAGTTTCCAATTTGGCCCTCTCAAAATGGGTGCTTCAGATATTCTTGTTTTCAAAGTTTCAAATGCAGATTGACAATCAGGATCCCATTTGAATTCATAGTCTTTTGTAAGTAATTTGAAGAGTGGAGATGCTATTTTGGTGAAGTTTTCAATAAATATTCTATAGTATCCAGTAAATCCAAGAAAACTTCTAACATCTTTTTGACAATTTGGAATAGGAAACTTGGAGATGACTTCAACTTTTGATCTATCAACTTTAATCCCATCTCCTGAAATATGATGTCCTAAAACAATCCCTTCAGTAAAAATCATAAAGCATTTTTCATGACTTAATGATAGGTTTGTTTCTTTACATCTTATAAGGACTTTTTCCAAATTCTCTAATGCTTCTTCAAACGAATTACCATAAACTGTAAAATCATCCATATAAACCTCTACACAATCATGGATTAGATCAGAAAAGATTCCTAGTACTGCCCTTTGAAATGTCGCGGGTGCATTACATAATCTAAAAGGAAGTACTCGGTAAGCAAAAGTTCCCCATGGACAGGTAAATGTGGTCTTGTCCTAATCTTCAGGTGCTACCTAAATCTGATTGTAACCACTAAAACCATCCAAAAATTAAAAATACTTTTTGCCTACTAAAGTATCTAATACCTGATCGATAAAGGGTAAAGGAAAGTGATCCTTCAAGGTTGCTTTGTTCAATTCTCTATAATCAATGCAAACCCTCCATGTACCATTCTTTTTGGGTACTATAACCAAAGGAGAAACCCATCGGCTATCTGAAATTGGATAAATGAAGTTCACATTAAGTAACTTTTGTAGCTCTTCTTTCACTATCTCCCTAAGGTTTGGATTCATCCTTCTCTGAGGTTGTCTGATTGGTCTACTGTTTTCCTCAATGTAGATGTGGTGAATGCAAGTCTTAGGGTCAATAACTTTCATATCGGTATACTCCCATGCAAATGCAGTAGAATGTTTTTGCAGGATTTTGGTTAGCTCTCCCTGTTGTGATCTTTCCAAGTTTTTGTTGATATTCAATGTTTTTCCTAGAAAGATCTCAATGGCAGAACTACCAAACTCTTCCATAGAGAAAAGAGACATTTGTCTAGATGATAGATACTCAATGTCAGAATCCAACTGAAATTGTGTGTGGTCATATTCTGAAGATGTTTCAAAGTTTTCTAATGTGTTCAGAATTTGACTATCTTCACTGATCTCAGAAATGGTAAAGACAGGTTGTATAGTATCTTCATCATCAATCCACTCATTATCTCCTATTTCTTTAATTGCTTTTGTTGGAGGATACAGATTAAATTTCTTTGTCGAATTACCATCAGAAATATACATATCCCTAGACCTACAACTGATAAAAGCATCCGCTGTGGCTAGCCAAGGTCTTCCTAAGATGAGAGGATGTCCTCCTAGATTACTCTTGGGAGTTAAAATCATGAAATCCACTGGATATTCCCAAGAGTCTAAGAAGACTGAAATGTCTTCTAATACACCATCTGGTTTGATAATTGATCGATCTGCAAGTTGCAGTAAAGTAGGTGTAAAGAGAAGGTTAGGAAGTTTCAGTTGTTCCATAGTCTGTCTACTCATGATGTTGATAGCAGCCCCCAAATCAATCAAAGTATTTGGAATTTCTACCCCATTGATATGTGTTTTGACAATTGGACTACCGGGATCTACATACTTCTGCATAGTAATTTTTCCCATCATGATATCTGCAATTTTTCCTACCAGGTGGATTCTTCTTGTATCTCTTGGTTTCCTTCCTAGTCTTTTAAGACTCAACTCCTTTATTGTTTTTGATAGAATAGGAATCTCTTTAATGGCTTGTAACAGGGGAATCTTGATACAGACATTCTTCAATTCATCTAGAAAATCATAGTCAGGCAACAAGATTTGTTTTTCCACTCCTTTGTCAATTTGTAATCTTTCAGGAAAAGGAGGTGTGGATGAAGATGCAGGTTGCTCAACTATAGGAGTTGTGGGGGTTAACTCTTTTTCTTTTTCTTTTTGAGTGTTTGGGTTTTGAAGAGATGCTTCAGAACCCTTATTGGCTTCAAGAGATTCTTCCTCAGAAATGCTTTGATTTTGGACATCTATAGAAGGTTTATCTAAAACTCTACCAGATCTAAGTTGTACATCATTGAGAGGAACAATCATATAGGCAGGAAATTGTTGACCTTCTATCATGTAAGCATTTTGAGGGTTTTTATTATTGGGGTTTGGCAATGGCTGAGAAGGAAGTTGATTTGACTTCTGTTGGAATGGGAGCAAGAGTTGAGAATTTGGATTCTGTTGAGAAGGTTGTTGTTGTTGAAATGGCAATGATAATTGTGGATTTTGATTTGGAAGTTGTGGAGCTTGTTGATTTTGAAAAGATGGAGGATATTGATAAAATTGAGCAAATCTCCCATAGGGATTTTGCATACCTTGTACCCATGATTGAAAAGGATTTTGAGGTTGGGACCAAGGTTGTTGCCAAGGATTCCAATTTGGTGGGGGTTGAAAGTTCATAGAGTTGTTAAACCCTTGATTTTGTTGCCCTTGCCAAGGTCTCCTTGCAACAAAACAGAGAGACTCGATTGTATTTGGATCATCTTGAAAGACAGCTTTGAGCCCAGGAATTGAAGGAAAATCCTTGGTCTCATGATTCTCTGAACAAATTACACATGTTTCTACAACTTTTGCATCCAAGGGACATTCCCTTAGAGCATGTTTCTTTCTACACTTTGGGCAAAATATGGCCAAAGCCTCAGCTTCTGCTTTCTGCTTATGTGAATCTTAAGAGTGTCTAGTTGCTCACTAAGACTCCCTAAGATGTCAGTCTTGAATTCATAAAGCATGTTGCCAATCTCAACCCTACTTACTGATCCAGTTACAGATTTGTTTGCTCTGATGAGAGAAGGATCTCTAGGCCCTTTTTGAGTTTTAGATTTCCCCCTTGAGAGATGGACACACAGTTCTGCTATATCATGAAGTGGAAGTTGAGATATGTCTCTTTTTCCCATCATGTTCAAAATATCTATCCATCCATCTCTAATGGCTTTTAATAAAAGGGCTTTCAAGGTTTGCTCATCTAAATTACTCATTTTTGCTCTTTTCAGATTATATTGGAATATTTCAAGTAAATCCTCCAAGTTTTCTTCTTCTTTTTGTACCATTTTGAATACCTCATCCTTGTGATTGGTGGGCATACAATAGTCCAGGTACCTATCCAAAAATGTTTGTTTCATATCATTCCAAGTCCTAATGGATTGAGTGAGTAATCCCATGAACCATTTCAAAGCTGCTCCTTTCAATGTTGAAGGAAACATTTTGAGTTTTCGAGAGTCTTCCAGATAATCATAAGTTCGACACACGACCTCAAACTCAAATAGAAATGTTTCAGGATCCTCATTTCTTAACCCATGAAAGTTTGGGAGTACAGATGGTGAGATGTTTTTCATTGTTGCTCGAGAGTCCTCATCGACTATAGGAAATCCGAATGAGTTATCTCCATCCCTATTTCCTCCAATGTTACCTCTACCTCCTCCATTATTTCCTCCTCCTCCTCTACCTCTACCTCTACCATATCCGTTTGCTTCTTCTTCTGTCATGGTAGTTTTCCCGGAGACTTCAGAGTCATCTGGTTCTTCTACTAATGGAAAATGAGGAGTAATTTCTCCCTCTTCTTCCTCAGGTGATTCTACTTCTTCAATTATAATTTGTCTCCCTGTAGAAGGAAGGAAAGGATCTCTTCCTACTTCAGATTCGATGGATGGTGTGGGAGAGTCAACTACTGCCTCTTGAATTCCAGGGATCCTAGGGCTAGGAGTGTAAGTTGGAGATGATGGAGGTGTCTCTTGTCTATTCCTTGAAGTAGATGGAGTTGTAAAAATCGAACTCTTGGCTCTAGCTAAAAACCTTCCCCTAGAATCTCTTGCTCTATGCATGTCATTTTTTCTTCAAGTCGGGCTAATAATTCTCTTTCTGATCTTCCAGGTCACTCTAGGTGCAAGAAGAGAGCATACTCAAGAAACTATTAAACCAATAACTTTCTCTTCTCTGATCCTCCAGATCACACTAAGTGAAAGAGGAGAGCATACTTTGAGAGGTTATCAATTTTCCTTCCTTGAAATTTTGTTGTTTTTTTTTTTAAGAAATTGGCTACCTAGATTCACTTCCCCGGCAACGGCGCCAAAATGTTTGGTCAATTTAGTGTGATCTAAATTGCTATTTAAAATTTCAATCCGGGATTCGTAAACTAACGAAGTGAAGCGTACTATATGTACTGGATAACCATTTCCTTAGTCTTTTGTCTTTTTTGAGTTTTTTTTAACTTGTTTTTGGATTTATCTTACCCTAATGTGTGATGGCGGAAATGAAAGTTAATTATGGAATATGGATGGATGATGATGATGATTTCTACAGTGATTTTTCAAAACTTAGAAAGTTCTCAAAAAAGAAATCTTTAAAACAACTAAACTGAAATCAATTCTTAAGAGGAAGTAAATGCATCAAACAGTGAACTAATGAAAATGGCCCAGTATCGTTGCTGCTGAATGAAAAGAAAGTAAAAACTGAACTTAAAGCAACTCAAACTAAAAGCAAAGCAACTAATTCACACTACTTAAACTCTTCAGATCCTTTACCCTTCAGCTCAATCTACCTTGTGGGAAGCAATCATGAACAAGTCAAGCAATATGATATCTAAATGGCAAGAAATTAAATTGCATAAAAGAAACTAGTCACACTACTTTAACTCTTCTGGTCCTTTACCCTTCAGCTCAATCTACCTTGTGGGAAGCAACCATGAATGAGTTTAAGCAATATGATAACTAAATTGCAAGAAATTAAATTGCAGAAAGGAAACTAATCACACTACTTCAACTCTTCTGATCCTTTACCCTTCAGCTCAATCTACCTTGTGGGAAGCAATCATGAATAAGTTTAAGCAATATGATAACTAAATCACACTACAATTAGTAATATTCTGATTTCTTGCTAATAGAGTCACTTCACTATAGAAAGAAACCATAAACTGATGAGCAGTATGATATCTAAATAACAGAAAAAAAAAATAAGCAAATCACAACTTGAAAAAGACAGTACTGAAATTAAACTTCAGAAAATGAAAGTTATAGGGAAGGACAAGATGGTCTCATGTGTCAATAGTTATCAAAAAGATGAAAATTTGCCCGGGCTGTCTAAGAAAACCTACAGAAAAGCACTGATCAGCTGACAACTATAAGAAAACAGGGGTGAAAATATAAACAGCAATGAGTTAAGAAACATTAAAACAGCGTGTTATGTACAAGCTAAAGATTATGAAAGCAGAAACATAATAAAACCAAATGAAAACGTTACAAGGCTTCAGCGCGCAGGGGCCCTCTACCACTTCAGCTAGTCGACGAGTAGTCACATGAATGAACTCAGAAAAGTCTTCTCATGTATTAAAGCAGCAACATATATAAAATAGTGGGGTAATAATAACAACAGTTCAGAAATTACATATCAAAAAGCTTCCTTACAGCGTTCATCGACGCGTTATTTATAATGAAAAAGTGTTGAACTAACTAACTGAATCCTATGCTATTAACTGCGTTGCCAAAGACACGTAGATCTCTTCAGCCGAGATCTAGCGTAACTATCATCATGTCTATTAAATCTTTGGAGTGGTAGTTGTTGGATTCAGGTTACGGGAATGATCTCCAGGTGTGCCGGTGTCTTTGCGAGCTGAGGACTGTGCCACGTAAATGTTCACATGCTCAAAACAGAGACGTGCCACCGTTGAACTCCTTAGTTGGCTTTGCCTTTGACCCTCATTGATCATGACCTTCCATGGATGATTTGGCTGATTTGAAGGGACACGTTCCATGTATCCGTCACCTGGAGCTTGCCCATGTGGCTCGTTTCTTCATAGGACACCTGTAGCACAGCTTTTAACAAAATAGCTGCGGAATCCTGTGTTGGCTGCGGAAACCTGTGCTGGCTGCAGAAACTGACAAGTTTCCGCAGCTGCAAGAATAAAAAAACTAAGCCAAACAACAGTCATAAGCATAGTCAGAAAACCATGTAAAAGGCTCTTTTTAAACTACAATGCAATGATTTAACAGCTGGGTGGATGAAATAAGTGGAAAAGGAAGGCTGAGAGGGTGTATAGGAAGGTGCAGGTTTGAGGCTCAACAAATGGCTTGATGATGAATCAAGCTCAATTGTTGCATGTGTAGGTCGAATGCGTAATGTATGATATTCTTCATGATTTGGGTGCTAAGAAGATATCAAATATCAAGATTGCTAGAGAGATTTGGGATAAGTCACATGCACTACATGGAATATTGATCTAGAGGAATGAACATGAAAAGGATAAATAAGTTGAAGAAAAAACACAAATTAGTGCAACACTAGTAGAAAATAGAGATTTGGAAAAGCTTCTCCAAATTCTTGAAGAAAGAGAGCAGAGTTTCAAGAAATAAATTGAAGATTTAAAAATCTAGTTGGAGGAAGAAAAAATAACTAAAGAGGAGATTGGAAGTGAGCTTAAAGAATAGATTAGCATTTGTGAAAAATTAAATATTGGGGTGGTTTCAATAAAAGAAGATGAATTAGCCTCATTGATATGCGAATTAGAAAAATCCAATAATCAACTATCTTAATATTGAAAGTTGGAGAAAAGAACTAGAATTTTGGATGAGATCCTTATGAGTCAAAGATCCCCTCTTATCAAAACCGGATTCGGTTTTGAAGAAGAGTCATGCTCCATGAAGGAAAAGGAGAACATAGAGGACAAATATATTGCATAAAATCATAAGCCTATCACCAATGAAGTCAAGGAAAGCCATAGGAGGTAGCACAAAAAAAGGGAGGAAAGAGGACATAAAAGGATCCACATGCTATAGATCAGTCCCACAATATTTGGAGAAGAGAGGAGTAGCAAAGCACTCCAACTCAATTCTAAGGCCTGCATGGTCTTAGGGGGATAATATGGCCACATTTTGGGTTGCATGCAATTTATTAGAAATGTTGCTAGATCTAAAATGTCGCATGAACATTTTGTCGCAGGTGATTGTCTTGGATTTGTAGCGCTCACAATTTTTTTTTCTAGGAGATTATTTAGAGATGGCACATATCTATGGGTAGAATCTCATGTGCTTCAAGCATTTCAGTGATTTATGATGGTATGATGGTTCCATGCTAGTATAAGAGAAAAGGAGGTTGTTTGAAGAAGTTTTTCTATGTCATGCACTTATCTCAATTTGATTATTGGAGGAGATATTAGAGTATGTGTTTTGAGTTTGCATGACTTACACAATTCTCCATCGTTTTGTATCAATTAGCATTTAGATGCTTATTTTCATATTGGTGGATACTTTGAGCATTCATGTAAAATTTCTTTTATATAAATGAGTTGTGTATGTTATTAGTGAGTGATATTGACATGCATGGGTTGTTGCTACCATGAGGATTTATTATTATTTTCTCATGCATATTTTGACCTTCATATTGCAAATAGTTGATGTTTTTTTGTTTATATGGAATTTATGGAACACAAAATGAATAATGTGCATTATGGACGACCTCCGTAGGGTTTTTGTGGAAAACTTGGTTATTGCTTACACATGGGAGGAGTATGATTATTATTGCTGGTCGTTGTAACATGTGACGGTATGTTGTTTCCATCAGATTTTTTGGGAATTGTTCATTGGTCACAATGTTTCATGATCTCTTAGCTATGTTCTTTTCCACCATTGAGGAGAGGTTGTTGTTACTTGCATATGATTAATTTAGTAGATCTCTTTATGGTCCTTTGTTGTTGGTCTTTCTATTGATAAATCTTAAACTATAAGTTTAGTTCTACTCTAAGTTGAAGATTATTTGTTGCTGCTTAATTGTTGGCATTATGCATATGTCGTTTAGTGGCTACTATTGACATGATATGTTGCAACTTTGAGAAGATGATTGTTTCCTACTGCAAATAGTGCACATATTTTTCATATGTTGCTGCTACAAGTTCATGAGGTATATTTATGTGTTAGATATTGCTGCTATAGATTGGATTTTTATGCTTCTTAGTTGATGTTATGGTTATATGCTACTTCTGCTCATTATTACATATTTCATGCTGATTGGATATTGCTTCCATCACTTCATTTGTTGCTAGAAGATGGTGCCTTGATATAGATGGATTTGTCTTATGCACACGGATGCTTGTATGCATGATGTGATTTATATATTTCTTGTCATTCATCATCTTGTTGCTAGCCTAAATGTTTGTAGTGTTCAAGGACGCTAATTAAGTATGTCTTGGAGAGAGGCATGAGTTTTGTTCATGTATTGAAAATTTCGAGTATTATGCAACAAGCAAATGCTTCATAATGTACCGCATCAATTGTAGTCATGTATCTTATTTATGAAGCCATGTAATCAAATCTCAACTCATTGAGGTCATGTTGTCATGATTTGGTTATAGGAAGAGTTATGAGTCATGTCATGTATGTACTATTATGATTTGTTGCAACCATTTTTGGGCTATTGTATATCATGCTATAGTCATTTTTGCAACCTTGTATTTCATTATATAGCCACGTACTTACATTGTATTAGATATCATTGGTCATGGTCATGTTGGAGAGCGAGTATTGGTGTCTAACATCCATTAATGAGGGATGAACCAGCCATTCATGAGGGTTTATGGGTGTTTCTTCAGTCATGTATTGCATATTAAACATATTATGTTAAGTTAGCCCCTTGGTCCATGAGGTGTAGCCTTCAGCTAGAAGGCACTAGTTGCAGTTTGATGATGTTGATGAGTTTGGTTGTTGATCATTTATGAGTATTGTGTTGTTTCTTGAGAGAGGATGGATGATCCTATTGTCGATTGGTCATCATGTATCTGTTGCTATTGTATTAGAGGATGTTCTTGCTACTACTAAATTTTTCTACAGAGAATATTTCTTCTCACATTATGTTGTTATTGTTGGTTGAGAGTGGTGTGGATGGAGAGTTTTTTTTTTTGTTGCTTTAGGAAAGAGAGAGAGATATTGTTTCCACTGTTTGTTGTCATGCTTCCATGAGGATCATTATGCTTGTTGTTGCACTATGATCCGAACTAGATAGCGTCCAGGGGGAGTATTTCCTATCCAACTATGATAAATTATACGAGCTTAGCCCTTTTCCATTGATTTCAAAGGGGGAGTATCTATGAAGATCAATGCTAGAGGTCAACGTGAGTGGGATCATTCAATGGGGATTTCCATCAATTCCAAAGGCAAAGATTGTTGGCATTGATGATGCAATTGTTGCTGTAGGTGTTGTGTTGCAGTGATTGATGGTTGGCATTGATATCAACCTGGGAATGTATTGTAGATGATTGTGTGATAGGTGGTTTGAACTTTGATCTACAGTTTGTGGCTTGTTACAGAAGGATTTGTTGGTTTGTGTCACTGGTTGTAGATGTTTTATTGTTTCATTTTATTTGGCTTAGGTTATATTAGATGTTTTGGAGATGAGTTGTTTTGAGTTATGTTCGAGTATTTTCTCTCGTTTCCCTACGCATCTTGCATATTTCACGAGTAGAGTATTACCATGGTATAGGATTCTTGGTATTAGAATTACCATGGTATTGGTACGTGTGTGAAGTTGTTTGGCATGTGATATTACCTTGGTCCATATAGCCTTGGTATTGACATAACCATAGTATTTTCCCATGGTATTGTTTTGGATATTACCATGGTATAGGAGTTTCTGGTATTGGAATATCCATGTTATTTACCTGTGGTATTTACTTGGAGATTACCATGGTAAAGGGTCCATGGTATTAGCATAACAATGGTATTTACCCATAGTATTGACTTGGAGATTACCATGGTACATGGGCTTGTGGTATTGGCTTAACCATGGTATTTACCCATGGCAGTCACTTAGATATTACCATGGTACAAGTGTCCTTGGTATTGGCATAACTGTGGTATTTACCTATGGTATTGATTTTGATATTACCATGGCACAGGTGTCCTAGGTATTGACATAACCATGGTATTTGCCCATGGTATTGGTTTGGAGATAATTGAGGATAATTTGACATATACTAAAAAGAAAAAAAAAGTATTGAGTTGTTTTTCTCTTTTGGTGATGGTTGAGTAAGGAAGAGTGTGTGTGAGAGAAGAATATTGTGTGTGGGTTGTGAAAGGAATTTTAAAAAAAAATCTACAACAATTTACAATATTAGTAAATGGCAGCAAAAACATGATTCAACAAAAATTTTATGCAGCAATATGGGGATGGAGTAAGGAATGATTGTAAACAATTTCCTATATGATTTTTCCTTATATTTTCATCATATTATATTTTTTGTATGTAACATGTATTATTGATGGATTTTTTGCAGTGATTGAGTGAGGTGTAGGAGAATTGTCCAAGGTGATTGTTGTATTTTTTTTAGCCTACATTGCTAGAGGTTGTTGGGTTGTTCTAGTTGAGTAGTTTAGATTGACTCTAGTATGAAAATGAATGAAACAACGGTCACATAGAAGAGTGGAATGGGGGATCCAACAAATTCAGTACATAGAATATATTTCTTCATGAGTGAAATCAAAGTTGGGAGAGGCTCAATGGTCATGGTGGCTTCCAACATATGAGGTCCATAGAGTCATGAGACGAGGATCAAATTTCTTCATGAGTCCAATCGGATTTTTGTGAGCCTCGTTGGTCGTGGTGGATTCCAACAGATGGATATCTGCAGAGTCGCAATATGAGGATCAGAATTCTTACCCATAGTAGCCATATGTATTTTCTATGTATTGCTTGACAAATAATAAAATTATTGAGTAGCGCAACAACAACGACAGGTGGTTTTTTTTCCCTAGAGAAGGGTTTTGCACCATAAATGTTAGGTCCCTATAATACTAGTGATCCTCCCATTACTATTTTCATTGAAGCCCTTATTATTATTGTTGTGCCCCTATTGTTGCCATACTGTTATTATTGTGCCCTTATATTATTGTTATGTCAGATTTGATTATATTGTGACCCCTTAGAATCCTATATATAGAAAGGATGTTTTGTCATTTGTATCATCGAAGAATTTTTCATTTGTATAATGTAAAGGAGGTTTCCCCCTCGAAGATGCTGATTTCAAAGGTGTTGATCTATCTTTTCTATCTTTTTATGAGCTAGTTTGATAACATTTGGTATCAGAGGTTTGGATTTTATGGTTTCGCTGCTCCAAAATAGGTCGTTGTGGAATTTTTGCTATAACGTTGTTTATGTGACATATCAAAAGCTAAAAAACCAACCCATTTGAGCCAAAATATCGATGATCCTTGGTTCTGAATTTCAGATCTTGTCTCGCTATAGTTTTGGAGATAGGATCCAAGGAAGTTAGGGTTTTTGCAGGCTACCCAATTACATCCCAAACATGTGACCTTGGGAAAATCGTCATAACTTTCTCTCTCTATATCAAATTGCAATTCCGTAAGAATTTAAAGAAAGAGGACTAACTATAATTTTTTGTACATCATTTTCAGGTTTCAAGGTTGAAACAGTGACACGTGGCACTTCATACAAGTTCGCTCCATTGAAAAAGTGTATAATCAGGTCATCTTGGGATTAGAATTGTGGATTTGAAAAGAGGGATCAAAGGGCTACCAGAGTGCACAATTTTCCATAAGTTTGGTTTGAAAAATTAGTTTGAAGGAACTCAAAGGGCATAGTGAAGCATAATTATCATTAATTGATTCCCCGAAGAAAGAAAATGGAAACACCTTGTAAGCAACCTGAAATCTCTAGCATGACTCATGAAGAAGAGGAAGAAATGCAACATGATATATCAAAATTACGAGACCAAGTGTAACAAAATTTACTCTCACAAAAGGGTAATAGAAGCTAAAGTGGATGGTTTAAAGAAATCCGTAGAAGCTAATATGGATGGTGTGGAAGCTAAGATGGACAGTTTAAAAAAAGGGCGTGGAAGCTAACATTGATGGTTTAAATAAAGGCGTAGAAGCTAAGATGGATGACATGGAAGCTAAGATGAATGACATGGAAGCTAAGATGGATGGCATGGAAGCTAAGATGGAAGTTTTGAAGACAGATTTGAAAAGGTTTCTACAAGAAATGCTTACTAATGGTGAAAGGGTAGTAAAGAAAACTCATGATGAGAACAAAATAAATGTTAATCATGATTTCATAGACTCTAATGTTGGATCAAAGACCCAACATGTTTCGGAGATTGATATGAGGAAGTTTGATGGCAAGGATCCCGTAACATGTATGCTACAGATGGAGAAACATTTCAATCTCCATGATGTGAAAAACATGCAAATGGTACGCATTGCAACTTTATGTTTGGAACCAAATCAGTTTGTATGGTATTGATGGCTTTGCTCTTATAAACAAATTGTCACTTGGTCAATTTTTATAGACGAAATGATAGCACATTATGAGGATACAAAAAAAACACTTTTTTTAGCCAATTGATAGATCTAAAAAGAAATGGTTCAATGATCGAGCACATTGAGGACTTCCAAAAATTGAATATAAGGGTAAAATATATTCCAGAGGAGCATAGGATTGATGTGCTCATAGGGACTTTAAAGGATAACATCCAACATGAGGTTTGCCTTTGGGAACATGATTGATTGGAGAAGGCATTGAGGTTGGAAAGAAAAATGGAAAGCAAAATTATGGCCACAAGTGATCCAGGTGGATCTCTAGACACAGTGGCATGGAAAAAGCTTAAAATTTAAAGTGGTGGAAAGGTGATGAACTTGACATCATATCGAAGTGCTTGTCGCCCTGATTCCAATAGTGTGAACGACACTGCAATCCGAGTCCGGATGAAGGAAATAGAGGCAATGAAATTTGGGTTGACTTTTGATAACTTGGTAGGATTAATGAAGGCATAATTTGAAATTTTCCGGTTGATCGAATTCGGCCAACTCTGGCCAGATTCTAGGCAAAATTGTGGCCTTGTTAAGAAGACTCCTTCGGTCCAAAACCAAATTTCCAAAAATGCATAGTTTGTTTTATTAACAAAAAAAAAATTATAAAAAAGGGTGACAAGCCACCAACCCTACCACTTCTTACCCACACCACATAACATTAAAAAATATTGGTGGAGGGGTGGACCACAACCATTGGCCCCTCCCACGGAACCACTGTAACAACCATAAACAAACCGGGGTGGGTGACCATGACCCCGCCACCCCACACCATGGAACTCCCACAGAACTGTTGTAACAACCATAAAAAACCGAGGTGGGTAGCCATGACCCCACGACCCCACACCATGGAACTCCCACAGAACCACGGAGTTGTTGGAGCAAGTGGCGGGCCGACCCTTGGGGCACGAGCCCAACCACACCATGTTAAAGGAATGCCACCACGAAAAGAAATGGATATGGACCCATCAGAGAGGAGGTAAGGTGGCTGGGCCACCCAAGGAGGGCCCAGCCCAACCTTTTTTTTTAATTAAAGAAATTTTGTTATGTAAAAAAGGAGGAGGCGGGGTTTGACCGCCCGACCTCCTCCTTATAAAAGAAGGCTAAACCAACTTAACCAATGGTTTCATTAAGAAATATTCCATCCATATTTTACTTAAACGCATTTTGTTAGTGTGCCCAGGCAGAGGAAGCAGTGCACGTAGTTCGATGCAGAATTTTGCAGGAGGGCCGAATTTTCACTTTGTCAGAATTTGAGAAATTTTATATGGTTTCAGCACTTCTCGATGCCACAAATGCAATGGCGTTGTCCATTTCTCCATAAGAGTTCTGCATTTTTCAGCCATTTTTCAGTATGGAGGTATAAATCTCCTTTTTGTAACTAATGCTTGTACTCTTCTTTCTCAGGCCACTTAATGAATGAAGGCCTCCCCATTGATCAAGCAGGGCCTGGAGATGTAGTCCAAGTCGGATGAACTCCGTTATCAAGTCTTGTTGTCTTCTTTCATGCTTTATTTGTTTCTCCTCTTCTCTCATGTGCACATTAAGTTTCTATGTTAAGCTACAATTTATGCATGTAATTCTTCAACACATCTATAAGCAAAAGATTTTCGATCAAGTGGTATCAAAGCAGTTCTTCTTTAGATGTGAATTGCATGTTTGTATGCTAATAAGAAGCAGGCTCCGAAGAGGTGAAGGTAAACTAAAGACTTTCGATCTCGAAGTGGGGCATGCACATCGAAGGAGAAACATGGCAGATGAAGAGGCCCTTCATGAAGAGGAGCGTAATTTCCACAAAACCTTCTATACAATGACAGAGAATGTTGGTCAGTTGCTTTCAAGGCTTGAGAAAGCAGAAGAGAGAAATCCAAAAGAACACGGTTCAGTGCATGGAAATGGTGGAGAATAACCCCCTCATTCTCCTTCCATGAGCGAAAGTTCTTCTTCCTCTCATCACCGTCATCATAGAAATGCAAGGGATGCATCTAAGAAACCTTTCTTTAAATTAGATGTCAAATTTCATCTTCCCATGTTTAACGATGAAAGTAATGCAGAAAAGCTTAATAATTGGATTAAGCAGATTGAAATCTACTGTAGGATTCATCAGATCAAAGAGAACGAGGCAAAGATTCAACTGGCCTCTCTTCAGTTGAGTAGCATCGCTCTCATTTGGTGGGAGAGCAAATTGTGAAGCAGTAAGAGTGTGGGTAATCTTCTTTCCTCATGGCCTAATTTCATTTCTGCATTAAAGGAGCAATTCAATCCCTTGGGTTATAAACAAAAATCCTTAATGGATTAGCAATACATAAGGCAGGGCAGAGGTCAAGATGTTCAAAGCCTTACAGAGAAATTTAGAAAACAGGCACTTAATTTGGGCATTGAACTTGACTCACCTGAAGTAGTAACTAAGTATATTGGATCATTACATAGTTCCCTTAGACATTCATTATTATTGTTTGAAACAACTACTATTGACTCTGCCAGTGTGAAGGAAATTCATATGGAGAACAGGGGAAAAAATTAAAGAGATGATCATTTCAAGAAACCACCTTTCAAATCCCCAAATGGCAAACCCAAAGTGAAAGGAAAAGGAAAGGAGAAGAGGATGACATAAACCAAGAAAGATGAAGGAGAAAGACCTTATTGCAGTCACTACAAAAAGGAAGGTCATGATGATGATCATTACTGGAAGCAATACCTGGAAAAGAGACCAAAGAAGTATGGAGTAAAAGGAAAGCAGAAGGTAGTGGAAACTATACAGCAAGACCTTGGATCCAACTCCGGAGATGAAGCATTGATCACAACAGTAGGAACAAAAGGTACTCTTACACCTAATGTTAATTCTGAATCACATGAAGGCACTAGTTCAATAGATGAGTCTCTTCCTAATGAATGAAAGAGAATTGAGATATTTCATATTAGAGTTATCATAAATCATACAAAAGTGGAAACTCTATTTGACATTGGATCCCAAGCAAACTTAATTTTAGAGTCCTTGGTAAAGAAGCTAGGCTTGGAAACCAAACCACATCCAAAACCTTACCCACTTGGATGGATACATGATAAAGAAAAACTGAATGTAACTAAGCAGTGTAAGGTAAAATTTGTGATCGCTTCTAAGTTAGTGGATGAGGTAAAACATGATGTGGTACTAGTGGATATTTGTGGCATGGTGTTAGGGAGTCCATATCTATATGATAGAAAGGCAATATTCTTATGTCATGAAAACAAATGCCAAATCACAAAATATGGGGTAGAATATATTGTAAGGGCTCATGAAACTAAAATCAATGCTAGCCTTGTAAGTGTAGGACAAATGAAGAGGTTGGTGAATTCCAGTAAGGGTTGCATGCTTATGATTGTAAGGGGAAAAGATACAAAATTATCCAATGCTTTCCAGGGTTGTGATAATGTGCATAAAAAGGAATTATCTGAATTAATTTCTAACTATGATGAGATGTTTCAGGAACCAAGAGGATTACCTCCGAAGAGGGAAATCCAACATGAGATCCATTTGCAGCATGACGCTCCTTTACTGAATATTGGAATGTACGTGATGTTGACCATTGAGATGGAAGAGATCAAAAATTAGGTGCAGGAACTATTGAACCAAGGGGTCATCAAACCAAGCAATTCTCCATGTGGCTCACCAATTGTCTTAGTGCCAAAGTAAGATGGCACATGGAGGACGTGTGGATTATCGAGCACTAAAAAAAATGATGGTGAAAAATTGTTACCCTCTTCCCTACACTGATGACTAATTAGATCAGTTAAAGAATGCTATCTATTTTACCAAATTAGATTTGCATAGTGGTTATCACAAGGTTCGAATTACAGAGCAGGATGTGTGGAAAACTGCCTTCAAGACCAAACAAGGGTTGTTTGAATGGATGGTGATGCCATTCGGACTTTGCAATGCTCCAACCACTTTCATGAGGGTCATGAATGATATCTTTAGGCCTTTCATTGATGAATTTGTTCTTGTCTATCTATATGATATTCTTATCTTTAGTAAAAGTTGGAATGAACATGTAATTCATGTGAAGAAAGTGTTTGATGTATTGAAAAACGAAAAACTCTATGTAAAATTGTCAAAGTGTGAGTTTGGGAAAACCACTTTAGTTTACCTAGGTCATATTGTTGGTCATGGTCAGCTATAAATTGATCCTTCTAAAGTTGAAGCAATTGTAAATTGGCCTAAGCCTACTAGTGTAACCGAGGTTCGCAGCTTTTTGGGTGCAGTACAATATTGGAGGAGATTTATTGCCAATTTCTCTATTATTACAACACCTTTACACACATTGACCAGTGTAAATCAAGTCTTTCAATGGGGAGGAAAGCAACAGAAGTCCTTCGAAACATTGAAAGAAAATATCAGCACTGCACGGGTCTTGGCCTTACCAGATCTCCAACAGCCATTCAAGATTGGGACAGATGCCAGCGGATATGCCATGGGAGCTCTACTGATGCAGCAAAAGAAGCCGATATGTTACCATGCAAAGAAGTTATCTGAGGCTATGATAAACTATCCTGCTTATTACAAGGAGTTATATGCCTTGGTCTAAAGTGTGAAAAAGTGGAAACATTACCTGATCAGCAAGAAGACCATCATCCATATGGGTCATCATCCCTTGCAGTATCCTCAGTCACAAACCAAGTTGCAGTAATCTCGTCATTTCAGGTGGATGGGTTTTGTTTAGAAATTTCATCTGGTAATAAAGTATATGAAGGGCATTAGCAACAAGTGGCCTATATGCTATCTCACCCTCCTATTTCTGCTTCTATTATTTTGCATAAGGCTTCGTTATCTTTTGAAAGTTATGCTGAACAAGTTGCTAACGATGATGAATTTAAGGAGATTTATGCAAAACTAACCCATGGTTCACAGGTGGACAACTATCACTTGCACGGGAAACTATTGTATCACCTTGGTAAATTGTGCATACCCATAGGAGAAAGGGTACATGTAATCTAGGAGGCCCACACTTCCCTTGTGTCTAGTCATTTTGGTATTGAAAATAATTTGTGTCATGTACAAAGATTTTGTTTTTGGCCTCATATGAAGAACATTGTGACTCACTATGTAAAGGGTTGTGTGATGTCTTCTATTTCAAAGCCCTCTAGTAGAAAACTTGATCTCTACACACCACTCCCTATTCCAAGTCATCCATGGGAAAGTGTGTCGATGGATTTTGTAGGAGGTTTGCCTTTGTCTAGGAAAAGTCACGATTATTTGTATGTCATCATTGACCGTTTTAGTAAGATTTGTATTTTAATGCCCTGTAAAAATCAGATCACTGGAGAGCAGACTGCTTATCTTTTCTTTCAGCATGTTTGGGTCCATTTTGGGCTGCCCACATCGATTGTGTCAAATCGGGACTCTTGCTTTCTCGGAGGGTTTTGGACCAGCTTGTGGAAGATGATGGACACCAAGTTGAAAAGAAGCACGACATTCCATCCACATACTGATGGATAGACAGAGGTTGTAAAACACACCGTGGTACACTTGTTGCAAGGCTATTGTGGGAAACATCCTAAGTTGTGGGATGAGCATCTTCCATACATACAACATTCCTGCAACCGAGCAGTGCACTCATCTACGCATCTTTCACCATTTGAGACATGTTTTTGCTACCTCCCAAACGCCCCTTTTGATATGGTCTTTGGAAGGGAAGATGACTCCAGTGGACATGATGATAGGGACAAAGCGCAATAGTTCATTTAGCAGATCCAGTGGATTCACCAAGCAGTACAAGAGTAGTTGGAGAAAAGTGAAGCCTGATACAAGGCTCGACATGACAAACACTAAGTCGACCATAAATTTCAAGTGGGAAACAAAGTGTGGTTCCATATCAACAAGGACAAGGTGAAGGGAGAAGGGAAGAAGTTGCGACCAATCTAGTATGGTCCATTCACCATCTTGGAGAAGATTGGAAACAATTCCCTTCATCTCAATTTGCCCATATATATGCAAATGTAGTCCGCAGTGAATGTGGAGAACTTAAAGCTGTATGAGCCACCATTGATTATAGACACCGAAGAGGTGGGCATAGTTCCTACAGTTGATGAATTTTCACCAGAGCATCTTGATGAGTTACCTGAGGACATCATCCTTGATAGAAGGTCCAGGACTTCATGACAGAGAGATGTGGAATACCTTCGAGTTGGTTTCAAGGGGATGCACCCTAGCAAGGCAAAATGGCTGGAAAAATAAAGAGTGAGGGAAAAATTCCCTCGCTTACCAATTTATTGATAAATATTCTGGTGGTCCAAAAGCTCCTCAATGGGGAGGATTGATCTAGGTGGATCTCTAGACACAGTGGCATGGAAAAAGCTCAAAATTCAAAGTGGTGGAAAGGCGATGAGCTTGACATCTGATTGAAGTGCTCGTCGCCTTGATTCCAATTGTTGAAAATGCAACAAGATGATGGAGCTTAGTGGAAAGGAGTCGCCTTCACTAAGTGGGCCCGCAAAGTATTTTTGGCGCAAAGTCTATTTTTAGACTATGTCTATTTTTAGACATATGGATCATGGTCTATGAGTTGTAGGATGCTATTTATGGATGATTGGTCATGTTGGTAAAAATAGATGGACTTCTATTTTTGGTTCACAGCAGAGTGATCAGAGTCTATTTTTAGACTGCCAGGCTAAAAATAGAAACAATCAAATATTATTAGCCCTTAGTAATATTTGGACTATAAACATTATCTTATCCTCTTGGATCACTTCAGTTCGAGCTACGGATGTGGCACATGTAGAGGACAGAAGGAATCATGTGGTTTCTTATGTGTTAGTTGAGCTATTGCATGGAGGACTTCAGTTAGAACACATGCATGTGAGTTCTGTGGAGTTGGATGTGGAGTTGATGGAGTTGTGTTCAGTTTGACTTACTTGAACTAGTTGTATTTAGCATAACTAAAGAATACACTAGTGATGAGTTGTGTGAATTGATTGTTAATTAATTCACTAATTATTAACTCATAAAGAAACTAAAAAATACATCAGTTAACTCAGTGCATGGACAGTTCAACAGAGACAGGTGTTAGAGGTAAGTGAAAGGGTGAGTTATGACTATCAGTTGTTCATGAGATTTTCACATATGGGATTGAGTTATGCCAATGAGGATTGCGCAGTGTGGGAAAATATCAAGGAAATTGTATCCTGTGCTCATGTGATTTTCACTTTGCATTGTGCAGTGGAGGCAGGAAAAGTAGTGGAGGAGATTTTAACCTGTGACTTGTTCGTATCTGAGCTAGTTTTGTGTGTAACAGGTGGAGATAGTACTGAGTACTTGTGAGGAGTATTGTACTATGTATTGTTACATGTTATCAATCATTATAATATACAGATAGTGTGGAGTTTTCAGCTGTATGCTTTCCCCGGGTTACATACTGTGTTGATGTGTGCATGTGATTGATGTTTCATTGTTTTTTATGCTGCTAAATTGATGATCAACGTAGAGGAGATTATGTATTGTGCATGTATTCTGCAATAGTGTATAATCAGGATAATATCTATGAATAAGTGTCATATTATTCAAAATTTCTACATGGTATCAGAGCTCTTTGATTTGTAGAAAAAGTTCTATAGGATATCAAAGCGAGGATTGATCATCAGATCTATTATTCAGAAAGTGATTACATTTTATTTCTTCAGGCATAGTCTGTATTCGGGGCAGGTAGCCTCTGGATTCATCCTTCTTTTGGAAGGTGAGATATCTGTTGAATGCCCATACAGTCGATCTCTGTACAAGAAATACTTTGTTCTCACGAATTTTAGATCATAAGCGGTTGAGTTTTGAGCTGGTGGAATGGCGCTCAAGGATAAACTCAGAAACATTAAGTGTGGGAATGGAGACAGTATGCCCAAGTATCTCACAAGGTTCACCCAATGTCAAGATGAGCTAGGAAGTGTGGGGGTGACTGTCGATGATGAGGACTTGGTGAGCTTGGCTCTCCTTGGTCTTTCGAAGAGTTGGCATTCCTATCTGGACATTGTCAATGGTCGGGAGAAATTGCCAGGATGGGAGAGACTTTGGTTAGATCTTGTGCAAGAGGAGAATAGGCAGAATACTAGGGATGTATCTTCATCAAAGGCATTTGATGAAGAAAATTGTGCTTTGGCTATCAAAGCAAAGAAGGGGAAGGAGAAGGGTTCTCTTTCCAAATCCAGTTCTTCCAATAATGGGAAGAAGGTTGACAAGTCGAAGGTGAGATGCTTTCATTGTCATGAGTTGGGCCATTATGCTACTAATTGCCCAAAGAAGAAGTCCAAGAAGGGATCCAGGGAAGGATCTAAAGGTGAGGCACTTGTTTCACAATTTGAGTTGGATTTCACACTTTTCGGATGCATGGTTTCATCCATGGTGGGAAGTGGTTGGTTTCTTGACAGTGGAGCTTCTTTCCACATGACCAGTGACAAAAGTTCGTTCAGTACTTTGGAGGAGAAAGATCTCTAGATACTCATAGCGATGGGTAATGATGAGAAGTATAGTGTCTCAGGTGTAGGCACGGTTATTTTTCAGAGGGAGCATGGAGCTCGCCTTACCTTGACCGATGTCAAGTATGTACCAAGACTAAAGAGAAACTTGGTGTCGATCATGATGCTGGAAGACAGAGGCTATGATGTAGTCTTCAGTAAGGGAAATGTTTTCCTTAGACACATCATCACTAGACAGGTGAAGCAGATCGGTTCATGGGTCAAGAACCTATATGCTCTTGAGGTTCAAGATGCATGCAAAGCCTTGAGCAGTGAGGCAACTGATGGAGACTTGGTGGTTGAGAGGGAGCATATATTACCTCTCAACATGTAGAGCCAGAAGAAGTCTCAGACGATTGTGGAGGAGCCACGATTGGTGCAGCAGCTTCAAGAGGTTGTGGAGCAGCCACAACAAGGGAAGCTGAGAGGAGATCGAGTAGAGACATCTACTCATGCAGAGACCTCCAGTAGGGGGAAACTTCGAGCCAGGTGGGCAGAGGGATCCCATGCATCCATACCTCCAGGTAGGAGGTGGGGTGATGTGGATGGATCGTCCCAAGGAGGAGGGGCAGGATCCTTGAGGTACCCAACCTCTTGGATAGAACTTGCTACGGGAGCCCCAATGTGGAGTAGCAGGAATTGACTGATTGGGTAGAGACAGATGCGGATGGAGTGGCAGAGAGAGGACAGTGTAGGGAATCCTAGGACAGCGCATAGCTAGCAGGTTGTAGCAATGCGAGAGGCACAAGTGTTTTGTGCAGTGCTAGGTGGCACAGAGAAGTGTGCAATGGTGCGAGATGCATGGAGATGTTATAGTAGCGCAGATGTTAGAGAGGGAGCACTTTTCAGCAGCAGTTAGAGCTTCAGCATCAGAGTATGTTCCTAGCCCAACAGAGTGGTCAAGTGGGAGTGTTTTTGTTCCAAGTGTTGTTGGAGAAAGTGGACCGGGCAAATGTGTTGCGTGCAGAACATTCCAGAGTTGCAGGATAGGGGTTGCTGATAATCCATATCTTGTTGAGAGGGAGTGTTGAAAATGAAACAAGATAATGGAGCTTAGTGGAAAGGATTTGCCTTCACTAAGTGGGCCCATAGGGTATTTTTGGCACAAAGTCTATTTTTAGACTATGTCTATTTTTAGAGATATGGATCATGGTCTATGAGTTACAGGATACTGTTTATGGATGATTGGTCATGTTGGGAAAAATAGATGGACTTCTATTTTTGGTTCACAGCAGAGTGATCAGAGTCTATTTTTAGACTACCAGGCTAAAAATAGAAACAGTCAAATATTATTAGCCCTTAGTAATATTTGGACTATAAACATTATCTTATCTTCTTGGAGCACTTCAGTTTGAGCTATGGATGTGGCACATGCAGCTGACAGAAGGAATCACGTGGTTTCTTATGTGCTATTTGAGTTATTGCATGGAGGACTTTAGTTAGAACGCATGCATGTGATTTCTATGGAGTTGGATGTGGAGTTGATGGAGTTGTGTTCAGTTTGACTTAGTTGAACTAGTTGTATTTAGTCTAACTAAAGAATACGTTAGTGATGAGTTGTGTGAATTGATTTTTAATTAATTCACTATTTATTAACTCATAAAGAAACTAAAGAATACATCAGTTAACTCAGTGCATGGACAGTTCAACAGAGACAGGTGTTAGAGGTAAGTGAAAGGGTGAGTTGTGACTATCGGTTTTGCATGAGATTTGCACATGCATGGGATTGAGTTATGCCGATGAGGATTGTGCAGTGTGGGTAAATATCAAGGCGATTGTAGCCTGTGCTCACGTGATTTTCACTTTGCATTGTGCAATGGAGGTAGGAAAAGCAGCGGAGGAGATTTGAACCTGTGACTTGTTCGGATCTGAGGTAGTTTTGTGTGTAACGGGTGGAGATAGTACTGAGTACTTGTGAGGAGTATTGTACTATGTATTTTTACATGTTCTCGATCATTATAATATAAAGATAGTGTGGAGTTTTTAGCTGTATGCTTTCCCCGAGTTACATACTGTGTTAATGTGTGCATGTGATTGATGTTTCATTGTTTTTGATGCTGCTAAATTGATGATCAACGTAGAGGAGATTATGTATTGTGCATGTATTCCGCAATAGTGTATAATCATGATAATCTCTGTGAATAAGTGTCATATTATTCAAAATTTCTACACCAATGGTGTGAATGACACTCCAATCTGAGTCCGAATGAAGGAGATAGAGGCAGACAAAGTTGGGTTGAATTTTGATGATTGGGTAAGATTAATGAAGGCATAATTTGAATTTTTCGGCAGACAGAATCTTGCCAACTCTAGCCATATTTCAGGAAAAATCGTGGTCTCATTAAAAAGACTCCTTCAGTCCAAAACTGAATTTCCAAAAATGCATAGTTTGTTTTATTAAGAAAAAAAATTATAAAAAAAGGGTGGCGGGCCACCAACCCCGCCACCCCTTAACCGCACCACATAACATTAAAAAATATTGGTGGAGGGGCGGGCCACAATCGCTGGCCCCTCGCATCGAATGATTGTAACAACCATAAACAAACCGGGGTGGGCGGCCATGACCCCGCCACCCCACACCACAAAACTCCCACGGAACCATGGAGTTGTTGGCGCAAGTGGTGGGTCGGCCCATGGGGCACGGGCCCAACCACACTACGTTAAAAGAACGCTGCCATGAAAAGAAAGGGATATGGACCCATCAGAGATGAGGTAAGGTGGGTGGGCCCCCCAAGGCGGGCCAAGCCCAACCTTTTTTTAAATTAAAAAAAATTGTTATGTAAAAAAGGAGGAGTCAGGGTTTGACCATCGGACCTCCTCCGTAATAAACGAAGCCTAAACCAACTCAACCAATGGCTTCATTGAGAAATCTGCCATCCATATTTTACTTAAACATACTTTGTGAGTGTGCCCAAGTAGAGGAGGTAGTGCACGCAGTTCGAGGCAGAATCTTGCAAGAGGGTCGAATTTTCACTTTGTCAAAATTTGACAATTTTTTTTACGGTTTCAGCACTTCTCGATGCCATGAACGCAATAACGCTATCCATTTCTCCATCATAGTTCTGCATTTTTTGTCCATTTTTCAGTATGGAGGTATAAAACTCCCTTTTGTAACTAATGCTTGTACTCTTCTTTCTCATGCCACTTAATGAATGAAGGCCTCCCCATTGATCGAGCAGGGCTTGGAGATGTAGTCCAATTCGGACAAACTCTGTTATCAAGTCTTGTTGTCTTCTTTCATGCTTTATGTGTGTCTCCTCTTCTCTCATGTGCACATTAAGTTTTCTATGTTAAGCTACAAGTTATGCATGTAATTCTTTAACACATCTATATGAAAAAGATTTTGGATCAAGAAGGAAGCCTAGCACTCACAATTATAATGATGGAAATGTTGTTTCCCCTAACCTTCCACAACCTACGAGGTTGAGACCACAACAATAGGAAGAAAAAAGAGCAAAAGGGCTTTGTTACAGTTGTGATAGCAAATATAATAAAAGTCATAGGTGTGTTGAGAAGAATTATTTTACAATAGATTGTGAAGAGGAGGAAGAAAAGGAACCAGAAACGTCAAAAGAAGAGGATATAGATAAGGAACAAACACTAGAGAAAGAAGAAATGAATCTGACCATATCTTGTAATGCATTGGCTGGAAGTACTACTCCTCAAACTATCAATATATAAGGACATATCAAGAAGAAAAAGGTAAAAGTTTTGATTGATTTGAGAAGTACCCATAATTTTATTAATTGTAAGATAGGCAAGGAATTGAATTGCTTCCTATATCTAGCTCCAGAGTGTCAAGTGATGGTTGCAAGTGGAGGAACCACAAATTGCTCTGGAAAGTGCCATAATATCATGCTATCCATGGGAGAATATGTATTGAATATCCCAATTCTTTCCATTCCAATGAGTCGTGCTGATGTTGTACTAAGAGTCTAATGGCTACAATCCTTGGTTACAATAGCTTTTAATTTTTAAGAACTTTTCATGGAATTTTCTTCAGAAGGAAAGGAAGTTGAATTAAGGGGTATCATAGGGAAACCAGGAAAGATAATAAGCTCTAACAGAATGACAATGCTTCTAAAGAAAGAACAATGAGGCATGATTTCATAATTATGTTCACTAGAGATTCCCACATTGAAATCTTCTATTTCTCCATATCTCCAAAATGTCTTGGACAGTCATTCCAAGGTATTTGAGACTCCCAAAGGCCTACCACCTATTGGTGACCATGATCATGCTATTCATTTGATTCCAAGAAGTGTTCCTCCAAACATCACGCTTTACAAATATCCCTATGCCCAAAAGAGTGAAAGTGAACGTATAGTTGTGGAAATACTAGAGGTTGGTATAATTCAAACTAGTCAAAGTTCTTTCTCTGCTCTAGTAGTATTGGTTCACAAGAAGGATGGATCAAGGTGCATGTGTCCAGATTATAGGGAGCTTAACAAGCTCACTATTAAAGATAAATTTTCCATTCCTATCATTGATGAATTATTGGATGAATTGCATGGATCGATTTACTTCACCAAGTTGGATATTCATTTAGGATATCATCAAATCAAAATGAAGACTAAAGACTTTTGGAAAAAAACATTTAGAACTCATGACGGTCATTATGATTTTTTGGTCATGCCTTTTGGCCTTACCAATGCACCTTCTACATTTTAAGGTTTGATGAATTCCATTTTCAAACCCTTCCTTAGAAAATTTGTGTTAGTATTTTCTGATGATATACTAATCTACAACAAGTCTTGGAAGGATCATGTTCATGTTGACAGGGTGCTCAAACTATTGGAGGAGAAATAATTATATGCCAAAAAACTCCAAATGTTTCTTTAGAGTAGAAAAGGTGGAATATCTAGGTCATATTGTATCTCATGAAGGTGTTAAGGTAAACCCTAGCAAATTAAAACCATTAAGGAATGGAAAATCCCCACATACATAAAGCATATTCGAGGATTTCTCGGGTTGACAGGGTATTATCACAAGTTTCTTAAGAATCATGGGAGAATAGTAGCACCTCTAACAACATTATTGAAGAAAGATTCATTTTCATGGACTCCAAAAGAAATGAAGGCCTTTGAACATCTTAAAGAGGAAATGTGCCAAGCACCAGTCCTCACAAAAACCTTTATTGGGGAATGTGATGCCTCAAGAAATGGAACTGGTGTTGTTTTAACGCATGAAGAAAGACCCATTACTTTTGAAAGTCATCCAATCAAAGGAAAGTATTTACACAAACCTATTTATGAGAAGGAAATGTTGGCAATACTACATGCACTTAAGAAATGACGACCCTACCTAATGGAAAGACACTTCAAGGTAAAAATGGATCATGATAGTCTTAAGTACTTTTTAGAACAAAGATTATCTTCGGAAGAGCAAAAAAAATGGGTCACAAATATGTTGGGTTATGACTTTGAAATCATCTACAAAAAAGGGAAGCAAAATGCCATGGGAGATGCACTCTCAAGGAAGGATGAGAATATGGTAGCATTTCTTTACGCCATTTCTGTTATCCAACCAGATTGGATAAACGAAGGAAGGGATGAATGGAAGAATAACGAAGAAGTGTGGGCACTAATTCAAAAGATACAACAAGATCCCAGCACATCTGATACATTTAGCTAGAAAAATGATTCGTTATGGTACAAAGATCAGTTATACCTATGTAAGAATTCCTAAGTCAAACAAGAGATTCTTATGGAATTGCACACCTCTCCCTTAAGAGGGCACTCAGGATTTCTAAAAGCTTATCATAGGGTTAAGAAGGAATTTTTTTGGGATGGCCTTAAACCAGATATTCAAAAGTGTGTGGTAGAATGTTTGGTTTTCCAACAAAATAAAGCTAAAAAAATTAAGACTCTAGGTCTATTACAACCTTTATCCATTCCAAGCCAACGTTGGTAGGAGGATTCAATGGATTTTATCACAGGTTTACCCAAGCCAAAGGAAAGAGTGTTATCATGGTGGTAGTTGACAAACTTACCAAGTATGCACACTTTTGTGCATTATCTCATCCATTTAAAGTGAGTACAATTTCTACTGCATTTATGGAAACAATTCAAAAGCTACATGGAAACCCAAAGATTATTGTAAGCGATAGAGATCCCATTTTCACTAGAAGTTTTTGGACATAATTATTTTCTAGTCTTGGTACTCAGTTAGCTCATAGCTCACCTTATCATCCTCAATTTGATCAGTAAACTGAGATAGTAAACAAATGTTTGGAAGGATATCTTCATTTCTTTGTATCTGATAAACATACACAATGGGTCAAATGGTTGCCTCTGGCTGAATGGTGGCATAACACTTCCTTCCATACTGCAGCAAAAATGACCCCATTTATGGCACTTTATGCATATCATCCACCATCCATCACATCATATTTAAGAGAAAATTCTAAGGTTCAAGCAGTGGAAGATCACATCGAGCATCAACAACAAGTTCTCCAGCTCTTAAAGGATAACCTCACTTTCGAGTAGAATAGAATGAAACAATAGGCATATCAACATCACAGCGAAAGAAGTTTTGATGTAGGTGATTGGGTATTCCTATGGCTACAACCATATAAACAAATGTCCCTTAAGCAACCTAAGAAGAATAATAAATTATCACCAAAGTATTATGGTCCATACAAGGTGTTGCAAAGGATAGGTACTATGGCATACAAATTGGAGCTTCCTGCAACTTCCCTAGTGCACCCAGTTTTCCATGTTTCATGCTTAAAGAAGGTTATAGGTGACAAGCTCCCAGTTCAAACAATATTGCCAGAACTTGATGGTGAAGGAAAAGTCATATTGGAACATGAAGTAGTCATAGAAACAAGAACTCGACAGCTATGAAATCGATCAATTTCAGACTATCTCATCAAGTGGAAGAACTTATCAGCTCAAGACTCCACACGAGAGGATGAGACTTTTATACAGAAGCATCCAGAACTTCTAAAGTGCTGAGAAAAACACTTTTTTGAAGGAGAGCGGCATGTTAGGTCCATATAATACTTAATTATAACTTTATTTTAAATTATTATTATGTGATTATTATTATTGTTATTAATTATGAAAACTTAACTAAAATATGAGTTTAGCATATCTAATAGAAAACTTGTGACACAATGTTAGACCATTTAGCTAGCTCCACTTTAACATGTTGTCATACTACAATGAGCTAATACCATATGCCCCAAAAAGTATAACTCATATTTATGTGATCTTTTTTTAATTAATCAATTTAATTGAAAACTAGATAACTCATAATTAACTTGTGAGATAACTCTCTTTCTTTCATTCATTATTACTATTCAAAATATTTCAAAATATTCCATGAAAATTAAATTCCTACCATCTATCTAATAATTATTGGTAATTAAATTAAAATTTTATACTTATTAAAGTTAATATGAGATCCATTTGTTACCCATAATTTTTAAACATTAAGTACATAACTAAAACTAATATTACTTTATCAACTTTTTTTTTCATTAGTTACTACTATTCAAAATATTTTAAAATATTTCATAAAAATTAAATCTCTACCATCTATTTAATAATTATTGACAAATAAAAATAATTTTTTAAATTTATATAATAATTATTAATAACTAAATTAAATTTTAAACTTATTAAAATTAATATAAAATCCACCATTTAAATATATTGTTTAAACACTATGTACATAATTTTAACCACTATTACATAACCAAAAATAATATTACTTTATACTTTATGAGAGTTTTCTTTATAGCGTGTTATACACTAAAATACATAACACAATGATATGTGTCTTTACCAGAGCATCTCTGACAAATGTATATATGATATTGTTTGTAGGCGCATGAACAAAGCTGATACCAATTTGTGAGAGTTTTTATTTATAACTTCATATACACTCAAATATTAACACAATTATATAATTTTGGTTTTTATTATATTTATATTTATATTTATATTTATATTTATATTTATATTTATATTTATATTTATCTTTATCTTTATCTTTATGTTTATGTTTATGAATGGTAATTTTTTATTGAGTTTAAAGTTTATTTTACAACCTAGAGTGAAAGTGATGTATAAGTATGTTTATGTTCAATTTGGATTTGATACATGTTTCTCTTAAAATAAAATAAAAATATTATTTAAACAAAAAAGAAATGTAGACTAAAATAAACAAAGAATAAGCTATACATATTTAATTAGTTGTATCAAAAATACAATTTAGACCATCAAAAATTACACTTTTTTTAACTCTAAAATAAATTATCCTTTTGGATCATATTAAATCTGTACTTAAAATTAGATCTATGCTGATATTTGTATATATTATGATATGTCTTGATATTTAATTAAAATAAATTTGCTCTGAATATATTTGATCTTATTAGTTCATATTAAATCCATACTTAAAATAGATGTATGCTAAGGATGAGTGATATTTATATATATTTATGATATCCCTTATATTTATTTATAGAGTGAGTGGTATAAGAGAGCAGTATGTATGTAAATGATATTGTTGCAACATACTGAAACTCTATTTGTTATTTCTTTCATGTAGCATTTGTTTAATTATCTCTACCTATTCGAAATCAAAGCAGAGAGATAAGACTGTTAAAGGAATTAAAAAACGAATTCAAAAATGTAGTATGTGGAATACTTTGAAATTCCAGATTATTAAATACATGGAGAACACAAAGTTCAAGTGGAATAGTGAAACTGCCATGACAACATCGCAGTTGAAAACACTATCAATTGCAAGTATTTATATACACTATCAATTCCTCATATTATGTAAAGTTGTAAATTAAATAGTCCTTCCTGCATTGACCTTATAATGCTTCTATGCCATTCTTGCCCTTATCAGTCTGCAATATGCAAATGAAATTGAAACAAACGGTGTTATATGCAAGATTTGGTTCTAAGGTATTCAGTCCTGCAGGAAACAAAACCATCCTAGGGAATAATATAAAGTGCAATAAATATAAATCCATATACTTACATATCGCAAACAGTCCGAATAGTTTGTTATCAGGTGGGAAACTTGAGCGCCACACAAAGTCTGAACTTCCAGTAGATTTTCGTTGACAAAAACCTGTTTATCATTGTCAGAGACCTTGAAGCATTCACAAACGAAATTTCTGGTAAGCTCGTGTTCTCGAATCCTGTTTTCCAGATTGTCGAGGCTTTTGCAGCACAGGTTCTCAGCCTTCAAAAAATAAGTTCCAGACTGTAAAGAAATATAACACGATTCGAAGAAACTCGAAACTGCTGTGCAATCATTTGAAGAGGAATGAACATAATATGCAAACTGCGCCCATATGCTGAAGAAAACCGCGGCAATGGCAGCGACTGCTACAGTCTTCTGAGTCATCATATTTCTGTACATTAAATGCTAAATTCAATTTTCTAAATACTGATATCATGAAAAAACTTCATAACGATTACCCATATTATGTCTCGTTCGATTTCTTCTTAGAATTATATTA